>OX401917.1:12837846-13022846 GCA_947859195.1 Drymonia ruficornis
AACTGCTACAGCGTGGTACTAGGAGCTAGCAGCATGTGTAAGTATTATATTAATCTAGGCGACTGTAGTCTAGGGGTGAACACGTTGGGCTAGCAATCAGAAGGTACCAGGTTCGATCCCCGGTGGGGCATGCGCCAATGGATGAATTTTCATCTATGTGCATAATTTACAGTTCGCTAACGGTGAGGGAAAACATCGTGAGGAAACCTACCTATCCCTCGGGATTAGGTAATAGTCAGTTCCTGTATACACGGCGACAAGGTTCACCACCTGTCACGTTGGGTTCTGACTATCTGGTGAAACGTGGGCTTTGAGTTGGTTAATACCTCCACAATGTGGTGGTGTATGCCCACTCAAGCCTCTGACTACCCCCGAATGGGGATAAAAGTCGTGAAGTTACATTTTTTATTATTATTATATTAATCTTAAGTGGCAAACAAGCGTAAACGTAAACTCTACATGATAGCGATACTAAAGGCTTCGCTCGCTTTGGTATTGCAAGCGTCTGTAGGCTACGGTAGCTGCGGGCGCAACGATTGTTTGCCATCTTAGTCACATTTAAAAAAATATATCAAAAATATTTACATACTAACAAAAGACATCAACGCGTGCACGCGTTGAACTCATTTTGACGACAATAGAAAAACCTAATTTTCTTATTTTCAGTATTAGTGGTGACCTACCCGCTTGCGAAGCGCTTCACGAACTACCCTCAAATAGTTTTAGGGGCGACTTTCAACTGGGGCGCTCTGCTGGGTTATAGTGCAATACAAGGGTCGTTGGATATGGCGGTGTGCGCGCCCCTATACATAGGCGCTCTGGCTTGGACTGTGGTCTATGACACTATTTATGCTCATCAGGTGAGTGTAGATCAAGTTAGTTGGTGTTAGTCGGTTGTTAAATGATGTTAAACTTTGTTAAATGTTGTTAAACTTTGTAAGTATGTTGTTAAATTATGTTAAATGATGTTTGTCGGTTGTTAAATGATTTTTGTCGGTTGTTAAAAGATGTTAAACTTAGTTAAATGATGTTAGTTGGTTGTTAAATGATGTTAGTCGGTTATTAAACGATTTCTGTCGGTTGTTAAATGATGTTAAATGTTGTTAAATTATGTTAAACTTTGTTAAATTATTTTAGTCAATTGTTAAATTATGTTTGTCGGTTGTTAAATGATGTAAGCCGATTGTTAAATGATGTTAGTCGGTTGTTAAATTATGTTAAACGTTGTTAGTTGGTTGTTACATGATGTTGATGCACCAATGGGGCAGAAAAGTTGTTGAGTGGCGACCACGTACCGTGGGTCCCCACAAGGTGGACCGACAATCTAGTGAAGGTCGCGGGAAACCGCTGGATGCAAGTGGCACAGGACCGGGCGTTGTGGAACACCGCGGGGGAGGCCTCTGTCCAACAGTGGACGTCTTTTGCCTGACATGATCTTCTTCTTATCATATATTATGTTTAGTGGTCAACCTAGTGTCAGAGTTGTTCAAGCCGCCCGAAGGCCTCTGACAAGGCTTAACGACTGCCTAGATGACAACAACCGGGACCGACTTTTTACGAGCCCTCCGAAGCACGAAGGCGCTCAGTTCAAATGCCACTAAATGGTCACCCATCTCTGCCTAACCTTGCCAAGCGTTGCTTAACCTCCGATCGTTTACCGATCAGTGGTTGCAGCTGGCTACGAGCGCCTCAAATGAAATGATGATGAAGATGAAACTGTTTTTAGGACAAAATAGACGACGCGAGGATAGGTATAAAGTCGACGGCGCTCACGTTCGGCCGCGGCACCAAGCCGGCGCTGGCGGCCGCGCTGGCGGTCAGCGCGGCCGGGCTCGCCGCCGCCGGGCTGGCCGCGCAGCTGGCGCCGCCCTACTTACTAGCACTCGCTGCCTACGTCGCTCACGCCGGAAGGCAGGTGGGTACTCGAACATGACGCTGGGGACCAATTTACACTTTGATCTAGTTGACACTTGGGTCCAATTTACACCTATGGGTCCAGTTGACACTTGGGACCAATTTACACCTATGGGTCCAGTTGACACTTGGGACCAATTTACACTTTTGGGTCCAGTTGACACTTGGGACCAATTTACACCTATGGGTCCAGTTGACACTTGGGACCAAATTACACTTTTGGGTCCAGATGACACATGGGTCCAATTTACACCTATGGGTCCAGTTGACACTTGGGACCAATTTACACTTTTGGGTCCAGTTGACACTTGGGACCAATTTACACTTTTAGGTCCAGTTGACACTTGGGACCAATCTACACTTTTGGATCCAATTGACACCTGGGATGAATGTACACTTTTGGGTCCAGTTGCCACTTGGATTCAATTGACACTTTGATCTAGTTGACACTTAGGGTCCATATTACACTTTTGGGTCCAGCCACTTTGATTCAATTGACACTTTGATCTAGTTGACACTTGGGGTCCAATTTACACTTTTGGGTCCAGTTGACACTTGGGTCCAGTTGACACTTGGGTCCAGTTGCCACTTTGATTCAATTCACACTTTGATCCAGTTGACACTTGAGTCTAGTTGACACAAGGCTCCAGTTAGACTTAGGACTAACCAATTACCACCTGGGTTATGGGTATAGATGCCACTTGGATCAAATTGACACTATTTAATCTAAGTAATACTTGAAACTTGGACCCAGTTGTTATTTGTGTCTAGTTGACACTTGGGACCAATTTACACTTTTGGGTCGTGTTGACACTTGGGTCCACTTCCCACTTAGGCCTATAGTCCGCGCGCTATGAACTGAGTCGTGGGGCCATAAACGTCAATAGAGATAGGAATGTGCAGCGCGCCGGGACCGTTATCGATATACGGCTACCTGCTCCCGTGGTGTTGATGAGTCACTAACGATCTGTACGCTTCTGATTGGTCGTTACCAAATGCAATTGCGGTGCGTGTTTTTTAAGATTATATTTATTATTTTTACTATTTTTTTGTTATTTTATTTAGTATCTTGTAGTTAGAGTCACTAATGTCATACTAAATTAAACACACATAAAACCCGTCAATATAGTTTAATATCAAAACTTTGTTAACTCCTTAAAGTTTATGAACAAGACACGATGATAAATGCTACTCATCGATATATTTCTTTCATTGTTACGCCTTTCACTAAGAGGCTCCATAAGGCCCGTAAGTGCAAGCGAGATAGACATAGGGAAATGATTTATGGCCCGGCGACTCAGTTCATAACGCGCGGACTATAGTTATCATTAAACCCAGTTTACACTTGGAACCAATTAACACTTGGATCCCGTTGAACTTTACACTAGAATCTAGATTCTAGTCATTCCAGTGACTAGAATGACATAAAAATTACATTTCGAAGATTGCTCTTAGGCTCGTATTGATAAATGCATTTCAAAGTTGACACTTCCCTCCGTCCCACTCCCCTTCAGGCCGACAAAGAGCGAGCAATGCCTTTGGTATTGCAAGCATCTATAGGCTACGGTAACTGCTTAACATCAGGCGGGTATCAGGCCATACGCTTGTCTGCCACCTCAGTACTATCATAAAAAATGAAAGATCGATCTCAAGATGCAGTTTTGACGTTTAATGTATGGAACAACTGTCAAAAACAGCATCTTAAGATCGGTCACAATCTTGAGATCGATTTATTAATACGGGCCTAACGGCCGAATACTCGATACGCAACTTAAATTTGAGAGCTGCTTAACTTTGACGCGGCATACAAAACATGACAGTTAACGACGTCTCAAACTGCTAAGTGGGACTTTTTTTTCTTTTTTTTTTTTTATTAGTCCGGGCGCTATTAGGCCCGGCCCGCGAACAACCTCTGATGTGGTGGTCAGAGTCCTTAATTAACTTATGATTTAAATAATTTCTTCGCAGTTTCTTTATTGACAATAAAAAATCAAAATATATTTATTGCACCTTAAAAAGAAGACAATAAAATGTACATGTAAAAAGTAAACTTGCCTTTCATTCATAACAAAAATAAAACAACAATAAAATAGCAATAGCTAGTGGACAAGGATAAGGTCAGCATATAAAACAAAGTAAAAATAAAAACAATAAAATTTCACTACTATCGATTGCACGGATCAGCCCGCCGCGCCAGTGTGATTAATAGCGCAGTGTAGTGTAGGTAGCTGTTTTTTGCTTGTTAACATAACAAGTTGGCAGCTTACCTCTTTCTGCTTCAGCTCTTATTTCTATTAATCACACTGACCGCCAGCTCCGTGCAATAGTCTAGCAGGACGTCACGTTTATCCTTGTCCATGACAAGTTTACATAAACTGCGTAAATCTAAAGCTGTGTCTAAAGACATCTCAACATCGTGTCTTTGGTGTGAAAACACAGGGCAATGAAGCAAGATGTGCTCCACTGTCTCGCTCACACCCGGCTCGCAGATGCACGATGGGTCCTCTTTGCACTTGAAGCGGTTCAAGTACTCTGAGAACCCACCGTGCCCCGTTAGAACCTGTGTGATCACGCCAGTGGGCACAATCTGTCTAATTGTCCTGTACGCTACCAGAAGGTCAGGGAAAAACATTTTTGTCGTAGACGCAGTGGTGCCAGTTTTGTACCTACGATTCCATTCGTCGAGCGACTCCATACGGATTTGGCGCTTGACGAATGATACCGGACATTTGTCGTACACCGGTTTGGTCTTAATGTGCAGCGCTGCTTGTTTAGCCAGCTCGTCTGCTCTCTCATTACCCGCTAGCCCTGCGTGTGCTTTTATCCAAAACAGGGAAACTTCCCTGTTTTGAAGTCTGCAGCGAGCGATGTTACTCCTCGCCTCGGCGGCGAGCGGGTGATGGGAGAGCGCGTTGACCACTGTCTCGAGTGCCGAACGCGAATCGCTAATGATAGCGAGACTGGAGCTCCCACACTCTAACGCGTATTTTGTGGCTCGGCATATGGCCAAAAGTTCAGCCTGATAGACCGTGCAGTAGCCTTTTAAGTAGCCTTTGAGTATTCGGCCGTTAGACTTGAGACTTGAGATTGATATATCAATACCATTTCGCCCACAGATCTACACCTTAAACATGGAAGATCCCTTAGACTGCGCAGCCAAGTTCAAATCCAATTCAATGATAGGTCTCATCATCCTGCTGGGTATACTCGGAGGAGGCTACCAGCAATACATAGACAATAGACGAGCCAGTGACATAGATAATAAGGAAGTCACCAAGAGCTGTGTTTTTAGTTAATTAATTAATTATTAATAGTTGTAAATATATACGGGGAAACTGAGATCGAAGGCCGAACACAATTGTTTATTTGGTCGAAAGATCGAAAAGTCGAACTTTCGAATTTTCATTACGTCGATTTGAAATTTCAATTTGGAATTGGGGTTCCCTGGGCTACCGAAATAGGGGGTTTAAGTTCAATAAAAGATATCATGATTTGCATGTTTAAAAACGTCGAATGACGCCCATAATAATATTTTCAAATGTTTCAACGTAAGCAATAAAAATTAGCGTTGGACTTTCGCGCTTTTGAATTTTCGAAACTTCGAAGCATCGCTGAAATTATTTTCGATTCGTCGACATAATGCACTTTCGATCATTTGATCTTTCGACCAAATTATTCGTCGAATAACGTAGCATTTTTTTTTCGTAGGCATTCGATTTCTAGTAGTACTCCCATATAGGTTAACCACTGAGACGCCTCCTGAGGTGGGGGCAGGCAGGAGGAGGGGGGGAACTGCCCCCCCCCCCTCCTGTGGACCTGTTGTAAATGTCCTGTAGGTGCTGTGACTAGTCATAATCATTGGTTAAAAATGTTCATGGTTTTTATTTTACAACCTGGGTGATCGTTGGGAAAAATACCTACCGATATACAGGGTTATTAGTAAAACACTAACAACCTTGCAGGACTGTATTACTGACATCATATACAACAACTTATGTTGTTTGACTTTTTACAAAACATAATACATTTAACAAAAAATTACACTCTTAAAATGTATGAAACAGTAATTCCACTAATATTATAAATGTCAAAGTTTAGATGGATGGGTGGATGGATGTTTGTTACTCAATCACGCCAGAACGGCTGAACGGATCTGGATGAAATTTGGCACAGAGATAGATTATAGTCTGGAATAGGACATAGGCTACTTTTTTTTAATTATGCGCGTACGAAGTCGCGGGCAAAAGCTTGTACAGTATATGTAAGAGTCAGTAATATAGTCCTGCATATTTTTTAGTGTTTTACAATAACCCTGTACACTCTTGAGAGTGAACTTGAGATCTCGTGTACCTCAAGGGTGCACTCAAGTTAACTCTTAGCGCGATATCGCACGAGGCAACCATGGTGGCGCCACCAGCGGGTGATTCGATAGCCGACACCGAATTGGTTGCGCGACGAAGCGAACACCAGATACGATATCCTCCATACAGCTCTATACATTTCGTTGGTGGAACTACTGGTTGCGCTACCACTGATGTCCTCATGCGATAGGGCTCTTAGATTTGAGTTCGATTTAGCAATATTCCGTTGTTACATGTAAAACATGGTTTAAAGCATTTTTGTAAACTTACCCCCAAATTTATAGAATTTATGATGGACTTACTGACATTACAAATCACTTTAGTTCCTACAAATGCTTTACAAAAGCATTGTAAAATGGCTAAAGAGTTCTGTAAATTTGGTGGTAAGTTTTAGGTCGACGACCTATTATACCAAATATAACAATACCTACTTAGAATAAATAATTATGTACAAATATACAAACTTATTGGCGTAACGACCGATACTGAAATGCTATTTAAATGTTTAAAGGAAGCAATACCCGTCCGGTAGTTGGATCCGATAATCGAATGCAATAGTCTGATCCGATTGTCGGATCCGATGGACTGATCCGATAATCGGATGCAATAGTCTGATCCGATAGTTGGATCCTATAGTCGGATCCGATAGTCTTGACCATCTGTGAGCAGTTCTCTGGCCGACATGCCAAATGCCAAGAATTTACAATTGTTACCAGACTTACGGCCGAATACTCGTACGCAACTTAAATTTGAGAGCTGCTTAACTTTGACGCGCCATACAAAAAAATGACAGTTAACGACGTCTCAAACTGCTAATTGGGACTTAAATATTTGAGTAGCCTTTGAGTATTCGGCCGTTAGGGCCACCGCAGACATGTTACTTTTTGCATCGGCGATCGGCGATTTTGCGACTGCATCGCGTTTTGGCGACTCTGCGGTCGGACGCAGCGGCTGCTCCGATGCTAGCGACTAAATCGCCGATGCAAAAAGTAGCATGTCTGCGGTGTCCCTTAGGCCTTGGTCTGGGTGTCACTGGGATCACCCCAGTCCATTGTATGCTATAGTACAAGCGTTGCTTAGTTGGAGACATAAATACCATACCATGGTATATGGCGATATTTATATGTATTGTTATTGTGAATGGTTGGATGTATAATGGTCTAAGATACACTGAACAGCGACCTTCACCGATCGACTTACCGGGTCAACCCTGGATTTTATCAAATAAAATATGTGTCTGAACATATACCAATAGGGTTGCCATATAGAATATGGTCAAGGATAAAAAAAGGAAAAAAAAGCAAAAAGCTAAAAGCATGCACGGCTTCGTCGCGCGCAGCTGTTGTACTGCATCCTCCTCTATCGCATGAAATAGTACTCGGATGCGCAATGCTTCTCTGTCAATCAATTTTTTTATTTCAAAGCCCGGCTATCGTTATTCTTGACTAGATTTTCACAAGCAACACTATACACAGTATTCGCAATAAAATTGCCTTCATTTTGATATAATTTTCATTTGGCGAGCAAGTCGGTGAAAATTGTTAAAAAAATATGGTTTTTATAATTTTAATTAATCATAGCCATGAGCATATTTTTTACGGCAACCCTATTGGTATATGTTCAGAAACATATTTTATTTGATAAAATATAGGGTTGCTCCGGTAAGTCGATGGGTGAAGGTCGTCCTTAAGCGTATCTCGTACTATAAGTTTGTATAGTCCCTAAGGTGTGTTAAATGTTTTAATAAATGATCTTGCCATCATTAATCTGTTTTATTGATAACTAAATGACCCGGTGAACTTCGTACCATCTTCTATAAATATGATAATTTTGTATACTCTAAGTAAAAAACAACCGGCCAAATGGGTGTCGGATAGTGTCGGGATGTTCTCGAGAACATTCTCATCCTCGGAAACTTACTCTTGAGAATTTTCGAGAATTTATCTTATGAAGCATGTTAAACTTGGCATAAACCTCATTAAACATGCAAGTATGGTGGTTTTAATTGTTTTCAAGATTGAAAGTTAGGATAACGTCACCCAAAATATAAGATTCTCAAAAAATCTCACGAGTATGTTTCCGAGGGTGAGAATGTTTTCGAGAACATCCCATCACTAGTGTCGGACTCGCACATAAAGGGTTCCGTACCACCGTAGAATAAAAACGTCAAAAATATCATTTTCTTGTATGGGGACCCCCTTTATTTTTAAAAATTATTTTATTTTTAGTATTTGTTGTTGTAGCGGCAACAGAAATACACATTCTGTGAACATTTCAACTCTCTACCTATTACGGTTCGTGAGATACAGCCCGCTGACAGATGGACAGCGTAGTAGTAATAGGGTCCCGTTGGCACCCTTTGCATACGGAACCCTAAAAAGTACAGTATAAGTTGAGTATTTTATCAGCCGTGACAAGAACTCCATATAGATAGGTTTTTTCTCATTCCCTCCTATCCATTAAGAAAGAGACAGCGACTCGGTGTGACGTGAATACACACATAAGGGGCCATCCATTAATTACGTCACACGTAAAGGGGAGGGGGAGGGGTCGACGAAATGTGACATTGTGTGACAACGGGGTAGGAGGGGTCCTAAGTTTTGTGACGGCACATTTAAAAATCTAATAGAAATTAATTAGATTTTTTTACGAAACATTTCTGAAAATTATAAATAATATGTGACGTCACACATTGTCTCGCAAATGTGACCAGCTGTGACAAGGGGGGGAGGGGTCTAAAAATCATGAAATTCGTGTATTTGTAATTAATGGATTGCCCCTAAGGGCGGAAACCCACCGCGGCGCACGCTACGCACGAAATGACGTAATTGACGTCATAAACCCACGAAGCTAGAGGAAGCCACGTTGGGTTTTAAACGTAAAGGTGCTGGAGCCAAGCTGTAGCCAACTAACTGCAGCTCATATACGGGCTGGCTCGACCGTACTACCACCCTCTCACAGAATATCGGCGTAAAGCAGCTGTTACAGCTGCGTTTCGTACGATGAGTGAGAGTCCAAAGCCCAACCCCCCGTCCCTTCCTTCCGTCCCACTCCCCTTCAGGTCGGCAACGGCATCTATAGGGTACGGTAACTGCTTAACATCAGGCGGGCCGCACACTCGCACCCTGTTGCATTAGGACCAAAATACCATCAGTGAAATGTGTAAAGTGGGAGTAGGCATGCACAGCTTTCTAGGCTATATTTTGTTTCAATACCTAATTTCTGTATTTTGTTTGTTATTCACAATGTGTTAATGCATGCCTGCTCACATAGCGTTGCTGTTTGAATATGTATACAATTATTCTATTGAAAAGAGTAACCATTGAGTTTCTTGCCGGCTCTTCTCAATGGAAGCAACATTACGAACCGGTGGTAACGCTAAAATATTGTTTTCATCACTGATACGCGGAAAGTAGGTCGAAAGGTGCCTGAAGAGCCGACAGAAACTGATACTTTTCTGATCGGGCAAAATCGTGTTTGTGTTTGTGGAAACCAAGGAAGTTTTAAGTCTCTAACACCTGGAATGCGGACTTGGCAGCAAAAGTGAAGCCGACAGCGAGATACCATACTGAACGTTGTTTCCTTTGCCAACAAGAGTGACCATAATATTTTGAAATTTTGAGAACGTCCCCATGGACATCTAGTGAAAACGTGCTTTTGTTCCGAGATTGTTATGATAGGAAAATAATAAAATAAGGAAAGGGATGTTTATTTTCTTAAGAACATGAGTAGGTACAATAAATTAGTCTGCGGTGGCCAAACCACACGAGTGCCTGTCTGTATCTTGGCAACCTAAATGAAGTTACAAAATAGTATTTAAGATCGTAGATTTTGCCACTTTGTTGTAATATAAAGTAACATGACACTTCACACGCTTGGACGTTGTCTAGGCTCTCCATATCTATGTTTTTTCCAATACTTATCTTTCCTATACTTACTCTTTTTCTATGCTATAAAAGGTACCTACTACTGTTAACATGTTATGTTTGATTTGGGCTGTGCAAGTTGTGACAGACGGACATAGAGACAGATAGACGGACAACAAAGTTATCATATTAGGGTTTCGTTTTTTTCCTTATTAGGTACGGTACCCTAAGAATATCTAACTAATTAGACCATAAGACAAAATTAAAGGACAATGGGCAAAACTGTATGGGACTTGGTCCAAATATCCACCACTGACGAGACCTACGTAACCCGATAGACCACTAAATACTGAGTAACTTTTACAAAGACAGTTCAACAAAATAAGCTGTAAGTAAAAAAATACGGGTAGTTTAAAAAAAAATATGATTTCACCATTAGTATTATGTTTATACATTTTTTTCGAAAGGCAACAATATAAATACTCTTACTAACATTAAATAAAAATAAAATAAGCTGTCAGAAAGCAAAAAATGCCGTGAAAAGTTTTTATTATTATTTTTGTTACCTGATGAAAAGTGAACAACAAGCGCTTCTATAAAATAAATAAGCAGGTACCTTCTATGCGTTACCTTACTTTTTCACTTATCATCAGGTAACAAAAATAATAATAAAATATGTTTCACGGCATTTTTTGCTTTCTGACAGCTTATTTTATTTTTATTTAATGTTAGAAAGTGTATTTATATTGTTGCCTTTCGAAAAAAATGTATAAGACATAACACTGGTGGTGCGTTCCAATCACTGTTAATTTTGTTATTTTCGTTATTTTTGTCCACAAATCACGTTCCACTCGCACCAACTTGTACTGAAAGTTATCATTATTATCGTTTTTAACACTTTAAGTGGACGAAAATAACAAAAATTACGGTGAATGGAACGCAGCATAAGTGTGAAATAAAAAAATTAAAATATTTTTTTAAACGACAATTTTTTTTTTACTGACAGCCTATTTTGTTGAACTGGCTTTGCAAAAGTTACTCAGTATGTAGTGGTCTATCGAGTGACGTAGGTCTCGGAAATGGTGGACATTTGGACCATTTTTGCCCATTGTCCTTTGTGCTAACGAAAAGGAACAGTGAGGGCAGGGCATTTTCCTTTAAAACTCGTTGTGTTAAATTAGGGACATAATCTGTCGGCTTAAAATGCTTGCTGTATATGACGGAATTTTGGGTAATTTTTCTGTAGCCAATAGGTATTTGTTGTAACCAATTTACACGCCTGGGATCTGTAAAAGATAAAATTGTTTTTTTGTTTTTTATTGCTTAGGAGTAATCGGGAAGTGTAAAGTCAAAAGTCGTCCCAATTGCAAACAATTTCAATCGACAAACCATCGGTCTCGGCCTTTATTTTATATTGTCCATCAAGGGTTGCAATGCTGACCGCGCTGTGGAGGCCTGGAGCTGCGCTGCGCCGCGCTTTCGGCCATCAACAACGCGCCCAGCAACACACTCATTACAGACCGTGGCAGTAATGTACTATTAAAAAGTAACAAAAGGGTAAAGGAAAGGGGCCCCGAGAATTACATTGCCTGAAATGGTTAATCTGGCCCTAGACGTGCGCGTTCCTCGAGCGTGTGAACGACGCGAACGCCGTGTGCGAGCCCGGCGAGCCGTGACAACGCGGCGTGAGCGTCGCGTTTTACCAGCGTGTGGTCTGTCGCGCGCTGCAAATGCGACCGACTTCAAAAAGTAGCGATGTAGTCGTGCGGCAACGAAAAGCGCGACTTTATCGCTGCAAACAGTTCCCGTGGACGATATTCCTCAGTTAACACAGACACATAATAAGATTTATATTATAGTCCTTTTTACTAGAGAAATTTGTGTCACCCGAACATCTAAAATGTACTTAACGTGGAAAACATAGTTACCCACTTACCTATGTTAAGATAATCCTTAATTCGGATAATATTCGCTTTTACACCCTTCCATTACGCATATTCTACCCATTTTTATGAGAAAATTCAGCACAATCCTCTAGATTTAAAATTAGCTGAAAATGTCGTGTGTCACGCAAATTGACGTTCTGTGTTTCAAGTTTTTAATTTTATTTCTGCTACGATTCCTATAGACATCACGGAACTGACAATTACAAGCGAATTATTAAAGAAGGTAAGTACTTATTTCCAGATATTTATTTATATTTGAAATTTTAATCTTAGGATATTCTTATACTTTACCATAGGTATTTCATTAATCGACTTTATTGTTTATTATTCTTAACATGAAAATGTACCAAGTTTAAGGTGATCGAATAAATATTAACTGGCAACACAAGGGATGAAAGGTTGTACTATTAGAAAGGGAAAGAAGGCGCAGTTATAGGTATCTGGCTCGGACTGGTTTTTATAATGCGTGCATCGTGGGCGTTAAGTCCGTCACATAAGGATTATTTTTGATTAAATGAATGGAAAATAAAGTTTGTAGTCCACAGTCATGTTCAATGGTATTACGTCGATGGTGGAAACACGATTTTGCCTGATCTGTCAAAATTTCGACGATTCTGACAAATTATAAAAAAATACGAGTTCTATTGACGTCACGAAATTTATTCCCACTACTACTACTATTCTACTTTTTTCTGTTTTTTTTTTTCTTTTTTGTATTTTTTTTCTGTTTTTTCCGCTTCTGTCTTTTTTTTTTCTTTTTTTTAATGTCATTTTTTTCTGTCTTTTGTCATTTTTTGTTTCTGTTTTTTCCCTTTTTCGTCTTTTTATCATTTTTTTTTCTTTTTTCTTTTTTATGTTTTTTTGTTTTTGTTTCTGGTTTTATTTTATTTTTTTCTGTTTTTTTTTTATTTTTTTTGGTTGATTTCTTTTTTGTTTTTTTCCCTATTTTTTGTCGTCTTTTTTTCTGTATTTTTTTTTTGACGTCTTTTTTTTGTTTTTTTTTTTGCTGTTTTTTTTCTTTTTTTTGGGTGTCATTTTTTAATTTTTTTATTTATATTTTTCTTTCCTTGTATTCGTGATGAAAAGCACAGTGTTTACCTCGGGTTAAAGTAACTTATTATTGGTCCCTCGAACTATTAGCGCGGGACCAATTAATAAGTTACTTTTCCCCTCGGATTTACTATTTATAAATGCTTTATTGAGCTTACATGAATAAACCTTGTCGCCGTGTATACAGGATCTGACTATTACCTAATCCCGAGGGATAGGTAGGTTTCCTCACGATGTTTTCCCTCACCGTACCTCCACAACGTGGTGGTGTATGGCCACTCAAGCCTCTGACTACCCCCGAATGGGGATAAAAAGTCGTGACGTTATATATTTATATTTTTTTTTATACATAAATAAAAAACTTTTGATTTGATTTGATTTGGTTGTACTGCCTACCCCTTCGGGAAACATGCGTAATGTGTATTTATTTTAGACACACATTGAACAGGTGCGTAAGTAGCTCGTAAATTAGCTAAACATACAACGCTTGTGTCAATTCAAGGCTGACTATATTGTTTGGATTACCGAGATTAGTAACGGCTCGCTTACGCACAAATCTTTTGTTCAATCTGCTCCATTAAACATTTGTTACGAAAATAAATTAGATTATCACTTAAAGGAAAACATCGTATATGGCTTCGTCTACTAGCGTTTCTAGAAATCACGCTTCATGTATGGAAATGACATTACAAGTCGTGACTTATGTCATTTCCATACAGAAGCGTAGCGATTTGTAGAAACGCTTGTAGACGAAGCCCTTGGCTAGGGGGGCAGCTCGTGTTTCGTGACGTGTTACGGACCGAATACACGCGTTGAGGGAGAGTGTGCCCGGTGTATTGGCATGGCACGCTCGGCCCATTGATGTATTATTTTAATTGGTATCATAGATTAATTTTAGTTTCCGCGAGCGCGCTCCAACTAGATGGAGCATGCGCACTAATAAAATGCGGCAACTGATACTATACGAAATTTCGAGTACTTCAGTAGGTACATCTGACAACAATCACTGTATGAAACTGACGGGCCGCAACGATTTTTCTTAGTAGGGCGGTATGTCAGTCAGAGATTGGTGACTATTTAGTGGCATTTGAACTGAGCGTCTACATGCTTCGGAGGGCACGTAAAAAGTCGGTCCCGGTTGTTGTAATCTAGGCAGTCGTTAAGCCTTGTCAGAGGCCGCCCGGCTTGAACAACTCTGACACCAGTTACCAGGGAACCATACGATAAGAAGAAGAATAAGGTCATCCATAATTATTTGTCAGAAAGTTTCTGATGAGATGCAGGCGGGCTTATTGTGCACTTATAATCAAATGAAATAAACATATAACATAACATAGACGTCACGACTTTTATCCCCAATGGGGGGTAGTCAGAAGCTTGAGTGGCCATACACCACCACATTGTGGAGGTATTAAGCCATCTCAAGGCCCACGTTCCACCAGATAGTCCGAACCCAACGTGACAGGTGGTGAACCTTGTCGCCGTGTATACAGGAACTGACTATTACCTAATCCCGAGGGATAGGTAGGTTTCCTCACGATGTTTTCCCTCACCGTCAGCGAACTGTAAATTATGCACATAGATGAAAATTCATCCATTGGTGCATGCCCCACCGGGGATCGAACCTGGGACCTTCTGATTGCTGAAATGAAATAAATAACTTTAATAAAACCTCTTGAAGTTTTAACTGCACCCTGCCTTCTCTTATACCACCTTATACGTCCCAATTGGGACTTAAAATGAAATGTACCTAATAATATAAGGCCTTAATTTAATTAATAAATAATAATAATATCCTGAGACATTTTTTTACACACGGCTACCTGATCCCAAACTAAGCAGAGCTTGTACTATGGAAACCAGATAACTGATATTACTACATATACTACTTTTTTATTTGTAAATACATACTTAATATACATATACACCCAGACTCCGGACATACAGACATGTTCATGCACACAAATGCATGTCCCGGGTAGGAATCGAACCTACGACCTGCAGCGTGAAAGGCGCCTCCGCGCCAACCACGCTAACGGGCTATTAATGCACAATATTTTGCATTGCATGCCGCCTCAGTAAATGCAGGATGATGTCTACCACACAACAATCTTTTTATTTTAGCAGATGGCAACGTTCTGAGCATACAACATACATGCAGCGAAATTTACACATCTGTTATCGCACTCGCAATACGACAGTCAAACTTGATAAGGCATTTTGATGCGTGTTATTCACCAAAAGATGACCATACTAATCCACCAAGCCAACTAGGCACTCCTGTGTAAATATCAAATGATAATAAGTCAATGATTCCGCGGTCCGTCCACAACGTAGTGGGAGTTCCTGCCACAGGAGTGCCCAAGCCAGGCATTGGCCCAGGCTCACTACGTTGTGGACGGACCGCGAAATCATTGACTTATTTATCAATAGATATTTATACCTGAGTGTCTAGTTGGCTTGGTGGAGTAGACTTGGCAATACTGACATGTTTTTATTATGGACCGGGAACCCATCGTGCTAACTGTGGATTTACTCCAGCGTCTCCCAAACCTATTAGATTCGGTAGATTAGATGATAGGAAGAATACATTGTTCTAGATGTTTCCACTTTCAGCGGTGGGGGAAGCGTCTACATGATAATTTCAAAATTTAAAAAAATGCAATGACGGAAATACTTAAGCGTTTTCATGCTCCAACTTGATAAATTGAAAAAAAAATACTCGAGCTCGTCAGATTTTGTAAGCATTTATAGGCTACGGTAACTGCTTAACATCAGGCGGGCCGTACGCTTTTTTGCCATCGCAGTCCTATAAAAAATAAACAAATTTCAGAGGGCGTGTTCAGTGAAACTTACAGATGTTCCCATTTCTTAGACTGGCGATCAAATTAGCAAAATTGACACTTTTGACACTTCTTAGCTAGTAATGAATCCACCTTATCTTAATCTGACGAGTTGGAGTAGTTTAAGATGGTCTATATTTTTTTTTGGTTCCCCTGAACGTACCCACCAATATTAAGGGCTCATACTGGTTGGAGGTTCTTATCAATATGTAAGGTATCTCCATTATCTGGGTCATTCCTGCGAACAAGATTCTCGCCGTGATTTTCGTGGTAATTTTTGTTTTTGTGAATTTTAGATAATTTATATTAATAACATAATATAGCCTTTTATACAAGTTCAAATCTCTATCGCTTTTGTAAATCTGATGATAACTTTGGACACAATTCAAGGTTGAAGAAAATGGTGCCACTAAACTCATGCAGTACCACACGAAACTCACGCAGTAAATTCCGGGTATTTTTTACGCATTATTTATGTACTTTACTATAAGTTTTGCTCTCTTTATGGTTGTTGGGACTTGTGTTTAATAACAAGAGAATATATAAAAGCACAATTTCTGTTTTTGTATGAATATAAAAGACAAAATATGGGGAAAAAATCTAACATAAACATGTGAGCTGGTTATATTTGATTCCAATGATATTTTCCCTGATTTCTACAAGTTCTGTGTGATATACTACTCCAGATGTTACTTACAAGCTATTTAACATAGTGGTCCGTTCGTTTTACCAGAGACCACACTCCCAAAAAGATGTGATATGCAATTTGTTTATGATCGTTATGCGGCGTCGAACATTGTTATAGAGGTGAAGAAACTAATATGAAATATAATAATTTAGGTACTCCAAAAGACCTAATGTCTCGTGAAAATTTGAGCCACACTGTGGTCCACTTCTAGCCTTGTCCTCTCCAGATGCTCACAAACGCATGGAAATAATTTCACGAAGGTGGCGGCCCTTAGTTCTTATATCCCATCTGGACTGCCATTTGTTCAGACGTCTTCGTAAACGACAGAATTCTAAAGCGATCTCGCGTTTTAAGGAACTTTGTGTTCATGTTTTCTGGAGGAGAAAAGTACATGACCGCGCGTCTCTGACTCTTTGGGTCATCTGGGAGCATTCTCGCAAATAATAGCAGAGCCTCAATCAATCCAGCTTTAGGACCAACTAGAGCTCTAAACCGATCCAATTGCCAAAGGTGTCAGACAGGGAAACGTTCCATCTTCAAAATAATGATGACGAATGATGTATTTTATCTTCCCCACTGGAAAAGCTAAAGCATCGATGCTAATGGCGAGTAAAGGTGTACTTGTTAGCACTTTCAATTTGCTGATGATATCCTGGTCTGGACTGGAGGATATCAGCTCTATGTTCTCAATAGAGCTTCCCGTCAGGTGTATCTTAAAATTAAATAGACAAGACAAATGTTCTTGCGGCTCTTCTCCATGAAAGCAATACGCTAAAATGTTTATATTAACGATTCATAAGCACTACCTAGGTATGAGCTTTGTCCAGAATAAAATCCGAATCAAAATTAGCAGTACCCGATAAACAAATAAAATCGCCCAAAAAAAATATTAAATTAAATTATTTTGTTGCGTTGCGGGATTAGTTTATCCTCTCTCTCTTCCTGACTATGTATCCCACATGGTGGTGGGGTCAGCCTTCCTAGGCTTTCCCTTCCACTTCGCTCTATTCTCGACATCGTCTTCGGATACCTGACACTCTTTTATGTCCTTTAGCATTACAGCTTTCCATCTTGTTTTGGGTCTGCCTCTTGGTCTTGGGCTGGGAATGGAAAGTTGTAGTGCTAAGTTCCCTACGTATTCAGGTGGCCTCCTTTTCACGTGACCATACCATCGCAGGCTACTCTTTTGCATCTTGTCGGCGATATCGCGCACGCCCAGGCTTCCTCGCACGTACTCCTTACGAATTTTATCAAGCCTGGTAAGGCCACACATCCACCTCAATATTTTCATTTCAGCAACTTGAATGGTATGCACGTTCGTTTGGGTTATGGCCCACGTTTCGCTGCCATACATAAGGACTGGTCTTATGATGGTCTTATATACCATGCCCTTTAGTTTTACAGTCATTCTTTTATCGCATGTAACACCAGTTACTTCTCGCCATTTTAGCCACGCTGCAGCTATTCGGTGCTGAACTTTGCATTCTACGTTCCCGGAATTGTGCATCATACTCCCCAGGTATTATTCCCCAGGTATATTGATCGCACAAAGTGACCAATTGTCCATCGATGGGAATGGAACTGCTGTCGCTTGGACCTGGTTCGTTAAAGCACATGAATTGGGTCTTTGCTACACTCAGCACAATGTCACGGCTTGCAACTGGTGTTTCCAAGATAAAAGCGCCTGCTGTAACTCATCACGGCGCTCTGTACAGATGGCTACATCGTCAGCGTATATAAAAGTCCAGGCTGCCGAATTTTGCGCTAACTCCGTGAGTGAATCCAAAACGAGGTAATAGGAAGAGACTGAGTACAGAGCCTTGATTTACGCCTTCTGTGACCGCTATTGGTTTTGTCTCACCCACTACCGTCCAAACCATTGATCTTGCACCCTTATACATGTCGGTAACGTTGTTGATGTATTGTTCGGGGACATTATTCTTCCGAAGGCTCCACCAGATCGTGTCTCTTGGGACCCTATCATCAAATGCCTTTTCCATGTCCAAGAATGCAACATACAATGGTCGGTTTTTGGAGTGATATTCATCAGCAATCGTGTTCAGAGCAAACATCGGATCGGGGGTCGATAGGCCAGGTACGACGTGCGGGTTTAGTTAATATTAATAAAAAAATGATATTTTTTAATTTTGTTCTTGAGTTTCCTGTACAAATCACTAGGAAAGACGGACACAACCATAAGCAATTAATAATGAAATGAGATGACAGTATGGAGCAAATGCGATCAACGCTGAGCTTCACGATACCATGGACATAAACAAATGGCGAAGCATCATGAGACAAAAAAATCATTCCGCGACGGGCAAATCATGAGCGTCAGCAATGAGGATCGCTGCGTGAGGGATACAACCAGTGTCTGATGCCAATATGTACTACATTATGGCACTGAGACGTATTCATCACATGAAAAATCCTACGAAAAATGAGATTCGTGGTAATTTCATGAGATTCGTGGAGAAATTGCCACGAAACTCATGCCACGAAACTCGTCAAATTAAACATATTTCACTATTATTCTTGCACTTCAAAATGAAGTATTAATTAAATAACACTAAATCATACTTCGACAGCTAAGTAATTCGTATTAAAAACCCCAGTATCTAAAGTGACTGCAAATAACAATAAATTTTGTCCACAAAACTCCGTTACATCGGCAAAAAATCATGTTTTTTGGACTTTGATACCCTATATCTCATCACGGAAAAATACACCCTCGATCATCTCTCTGCTGGACTGCCTCGACATGACTGGCTGTCAGTAGTGACATCAAACAAGACCATATATTGTTTCATCGTAGACTTATACATCATTTAGTAATGCGCCGTAAAAATGTGCACAAACGTGTGACCAACACAAATAGCTGTTTAATATTCAAACTAAACAATAAAATACATTAAATTTGTAATCAATAAAAAGAGTATATTTTTACGAATTTTTTGATATCTATAACACGATCCCAACACCATTTACCGAAAAGTTAAACGCTATTGTTTCATGAAAGTGAAGCGTGTGACACAGCGAGAACGGCTAATTTGACCCCGATTTTGGTTTTCAAACGAAGTTTCGATGTATAATTTATTTATTTATGAAATAAAAATTATGTTTTCCAAATAGACAAATGTAGTAAGAAACGAAAAAAATATACTTTTAATCGGTATCTCTGATATGAACAGAGATAAGACTGTGTGACCGCTAAAATCGAGCTTTGCAGGAACCACCCATCTTAATCTGACGCGCTCGAGTAAATCCAGAAAATCCTTCTACGGCTCCCCATCTATTAATATTATTTTCCGCAAACGGCTGAGTCATACTGTGTGCATGTTAGTTGGACATACATTTGTGAACAGCCACATATGTCTCGCTATTTCTTGCTAATAATGTTACGGCCGAATACTCGGACGCAACTTTAATTTGAGAGCTGCTTAACTTTGACGCGTCATACAAAAAATGACAGTTAACGACGTCTCAAACTGCTAAGTGGGGCTAAATATTTAAGTAGCCTTTGAGTTTTCGGCCGTTAGTCTTTTGCTTTTTTTTATTAGGTACTTACCCACTTTAGTGGGTGGAGAAATAGGTATTAAATTATTAAATAATAATTAAATTATCTTATTGAACTTTATCGTCTACTAACTATAGTCTGATTTTTATTTAGACAAAGTAAACTGACAGGTGAAAATGTCACTGTTCTATGAATTTGAACCTTATTTGTTCTATTTATATCGAAAATTGACATTAGCACCTGTCAGTTTACTTCGTCTAATTAAAAATCAGACTATAGTTTGGTCACTCTTTTCGCTTGACAAAAGCAAAAGAAGTAATGTTACTTTATCAGTTACTAAGTCCCCATGCAAAAAGTCGAGCACAATTAAAATGAAGACCTTATTTTGTACGATAGCAATTCATTTTAGGTCTATAACTGAATCGCAATAGCGGTAACGGCGACATCAACACGCGCTCGAAGCTTTTGGGTGTTTTCAAAATTCACAATCAAATATGAAACCTTGAAAAATCAATAAACAAATCAAAGTATTATTTAATAAAATAGTAACAAGATACTTGGTTTTTTATTAATCCCTGTCTTTTTTACAGTTTTTTAAGTGTGTTAGGTGGAAACAAGCATGCGGCCCACCTGATATATATATACCTATAGACGCTTGTAATTCCAAAGGCATTAAGAAGAGTGGGACAGAGGGAGGGGGGGGGGCGGTTGGGCTTCCGGTTCTCTCACTCATCGTACGAAACGCATATGTAACAGCTACTTTACGCCGATCTTCTGTGAGAGGGTTGTACTACCCCGGTCGAGCCAGCCCGTATATGAGCTGCAGTCAATTGGCTACAGCTTGACTCTACCAAAGTGGGATCGTTTTCTTGGCGATTGACGTAATATCCATCTGTAAGTGCGATATCGCACGAGGCAACCATGGTTGCGCCACCAGCGGGTGATTCGATAGCCGACACCGAAATAATTCTACTTCCGGAGAGCTTTCTCCACTGGCTTCTGTCGCCCGCGACGTGTATCGCTTGGAGTCGCGTAAGATCAGAGGGCCTAATATTTTAACGAAAACGAAATTTCGGACGAAATTCGCGTATTTCCTACTACGTTCCTCATTGATTCCGACATTTCTTACGAACGGAAATTGTTTGACGTCTTCGTCGTCGTCGAATCTAAACGTCAAACAGTGTCCGTTCGTAAGAAATGTCGGAATCAATGAGAAACGTAGTAGGAAATACGCGAATTTCGTCCGAAATTTCGTTTTCGTTTGTAACAGAGTAGGCCCTCAGATCTGCGAGCTCCACCTAGCGGGAGGTCTGCCACGAGATCTATTGCCCTCCACTTTTCCCGTCATAATAAGCCTTTTCAGGCTATCGGAGCTCCTACGCGAGATATGCCCAAAGAAAGACTATATATAGTTCGCGACAGGTCGAGATGACATTCGGGTTATGAGCTTTTTGCAGAATAAAATCCGAATCAAAATTACCAGGACCCGCAACGCAACAGAATAATTTAATTTAATAATTTTGTGGGAGATTTGTTGTTTGTTTTTTATGTTGCTATTGTTTATCGGGTCCTGCTAATTTTGATTCGGATTTTATTTTGCAAAAAGCTCATAACCCGAGTGTCATCTCGACCTGTCGCGAACTATAGATGCGACCTCTATTAGGCACAATGATAATGCACGGGCCCGTTGGCGTGTTTAGTTTAGATTCCGCCTATCACGCTGCAGGTCGTAGGTTCGATTCCTACCCGGGACATGCATTTGTGTGCATGAACATGTCTGCATGTCCCGAGTCTGGGTGTAATTATGTATATTAAGTAATATCAGTTATCTGGTTTCCATAGTACAAGCTCTGCTTAGTTTGTGTATAAGAAAAATGTCCCAGGATATATAAATTTTATTTATTTGATCAAAAATAGAATGAGTAATAGCGGCGGTAGCCGAGGAGCGATCATGTTGGGCTAGCAATCAGAAGGTCCCAGGTTCGATCCCAGTGGGACATGCACCAATGGATGAATTTACATCTATGTGCATAGTTTACAGTTCGCTGACGGTGAGGGAAAACATCGTGAGGAAACCTACCTATCCCTCGGGATTAGGTAATAGTCAGTTCCTGTATACACGGCGACAAGGTTCACCACCCGTCACGTTGGGTTCTGACTATCTGGTGAAACGTGGGCTTTGAGTTGGATAATACCTCCACAATGTGGTGGTGTATGGCCACTCAAGCCTCTGACTACCCCCGAATGGGGATAAAAGACGTGACGTATATGTTTTAGAATACCTAATATTGTTTTTTCCCAATTATATAGGTACTAACTTAGCTGACGTAATTCACAAAAATACAGTCTCAAGTCCGTTGACGCATTACAATATTAATTACGCAATATAAATCCTTTTGTTTAACAAACCAAACAAAAATTTTGCGTCTGGCACCATTGTGTTGTAAAACAAATATAGAAATACAATCCGAAAGACATTTTCGTAGGTAATTTAATAATAAATTATTTATGAAGTAAGTATTTCAGCAAACACTTGTTTAAATAAGACCATAATCTGTTGCCGTGACGACGACATAGTGTGTCACTCGGGTTTCCTTGGGAATTATGTTAGGCACAGCAGGTACCTATATAAGTTAAAAAAAAATATGTAACGTCACGAATTTATCCCTATTCGGAGGTAGTCAGAGGATTGAGTGGCCATACACCACCACATTGTGGAGGTATTAACCAACTCAAAGCCCACGTTTCACCAGATAGTCAGTACTCAACGTGACAGGTGGTGAACCTTGTCGCCGTGTATACAGGAACTGACTATTACCTAATCCCGAGGGATAGGTAGGTTTCCTCACGATGTTTTCCCTCACCGTCAGCGAACACTCCACCAAGCCAACTAGGAGCTCGCATGGAATGCGGCTTTCCCGCCCGCACACCCGCCACCGCCTGCGGCTTCCCGCCCGCCACACCGCGGTAGAATCAAGCTGTAGCCAATTGACTGCGGCTCATATACGTCCTGGCTCAACCGGGGTAGTACCACCCTCTCACAGAAGATCGGCGTAAAGCAGCTATTCGTACGATGACTGAGAGAGCCGAAAGCCCAACCACCCCTCCCCCTCCCTCCATCGCACTACCCTTCTAGTCGGTAACGTACGAGTGATGCCTTTGGCATTCCTAACATCTACAGGCTACGGTAACTGCTTTAACATCAGGCGGACCGTATGCTTGTTTGACACCTTTGTAACATTTAAAAAAGGCCTATATAAGCGTTGGGTAAATGTACGTCTTGACGACATACAAATACATACACCCACCTTTTTATATATTATACATTAAAACAAAAGATTTCATACATGGGTATAATAGAAATGTTTAATTTTATTTGTTTTTCAATCCGCCATATCTTTGTTTGAACATGGTGGTATAAAAGCAGTGCTGGTTGCTCGGCAAGCAGTGGTGCCTTCGAACCAGCAACCAGATACAACCAGACCACTGACAACCAGTAACCATGAAGTCTCTGTTCTGCTTCTGTCTCTTGGTAAGTGTTTTTAATCTACGGGGGTTTCAAAATTGCGAAAGAAAAATTGGGGGTTTTTATGAGTGAGGAATAGAATTAAATGGTATATTTTTTAATTGAAATTCGATACTTTTTTAAAATAGTTATTTGTGTTATATGGGGCCAAAGTGATATATTTTGTTCCGCGAGGGCGTTATTTTGAATTCAGAGGAAAGCGAAGGATTCTAAAGTAGAATCCTGAGCTTTGCGAGGAATTCAATATACGCCGCCCGAGGACAAAATATTTTGGCCCCAAATGATAAGTACATACTATTTTTCATCACTACCTATGACAAAAATAAAAAGCTACGTGTACCTCTACCTACTCGAATCCAAACAAATAATATATCATCACACCATTACTCGAACTCATTTTTCATTATTATTTGCAATAACTTAAACTTACTAAACCGAGACAAAAGAAATTAAAAGAAAAATGTACTGACAATTTTTTTTTAGCTCGCGTTGCCATTACATTCTCTTTGGTTTACGCGTAATCCTAACCGGCCAGTAACTTCTTCATACATTAAGCGTTCGATTTTTTTTTCACATTCAAAGCACGAACGCTGACCAATCAGGAAGGAGAAACAAAAACTCCCGTGGGAGCAAAATAGAATTTTGCTCCCGCTAGCCTTGAAAGGCAATTGACGTTTTTCGAATGGGTGTAATGAAAAAAATATTTTTCGACAATTTTGAAACATTTAAATGTTTAAAAACAGGCCAAGTGCGTGTCGGACTCGCACATAACGGGTTCCGTATAGGGGGTGCATTCCGAAATTCCGAAATTTCATAATTTCGAAATTTCGGACCATTTTTGCACAGTTTTCAATTTCGGAATTTTGGCCATTCAGTTTCGGAATCCGAAATTAAATTTAGTTTCTTAACAGCTGCCGTAATTCTTGAATGAATCATTTTTCCATTTCGTGCGCTATCCTAGAGTCTTTATATTGGAACTAGAACATTATGGAACTATTAAAATGCCTGTAGAATAATATCCCGCGACCTAAATATTGAGAATAAAAGTACAAAAACATTATGTTAGTGGGATACTACTTACTTATATTCCCAAAACTGTTCATATTTCCTGGAGGGGTTTATCAAAGCGGGGCAAAATTCGACAAGTTTCATCAAGTCTTTCAAATCAAAGGCTTGCGTCAGCCTGGACTTTCTCTCAGTTTTAACTTATTAAGCCTAAACATGATGCGTAAAACTAGAGTCTATGAAACCAAACCCAAGAAAACGTTTGAACATTATCACAGAGGCACGAAATAGCTATAGAGCGAGGGTTATTATTATGTGAAGGTATGTATTTCTGTCCTGAACCTGTTTCTTATTAATCAGAATTTGATCAATAGTAGAAGACCCTATTTGCTAATCATGAGATTAGGTTAGGCAGAGGCACGTACAGAGGACCAGATCATTAGAAATTTGTGGAATAGATCAACGGCACAGGAGTGAAATCAGTGTCGGGTAAAGAGCTTATTACACCTTCCTAAATTTAGGCTACTTAATTTAGTCGTGACTGAATTTAGGCAAGTGTAATCGCATTTAGCAAGTTAGAATCCTAAATAATCAGAAGCTTTCTAAATTAGGTTCTAAATTTAGTGTCTAAATTTAGGAAGGTGTAATAAGCTCTTAAGGAAAGAGCCCAGACTGTTTTTAATGTCCTTTCGAGATTTTCCCCATAAATCCTAATTCTCCTTTAACCATTTCGCATAGACTTCCTTCAGTATCCTCCATTTATCTGACTAACAAGACCTTTCCAGTTCGTGCGGCCTTCTTAACGTCATCTTTTCATAGCACTTGAGGTCCCCGTAGTGGACATTTATTTTTCAATAGTCTCGAGTCTCCACTAGAGTAGCGATTTGCAACAAGATCCCTAATTTTGCTTAACATGACAAGTCCTTCATTCAATTTGAGGCAGGTTCTCGTTTGCTGACTTTGCTTTGGTTTCTAATGGTCAATGGTCCAGCTTGCTGAAGTCTTTCGCTTAATAATATTGATCTAATTACGTCAATGATCTAATTACTGCCAGCAATGTGGAGACTTTGCTTATTTTATCTTCTTCTTTTATTTAAGTACCCGAAGGCCCTTATCATTGTAGCTGATGACGCTCTTTCCATCATTTCCAGTCTAGGGCAGTATCTTTCACCTCCTGATACTATATGATATCAACCTTAAAATAAATCTAATTGTAATTTATTCCTGGTCTTGCGTCTTCCTCATCATCGCTTTCCTCCTATCTTTTTTCTAAGATGTTTTTTATAAAGTTGTCATATTGTATGAGATGAAAACATTTTTCTTCTGCTACTAAGTATTGTTTCTAAACGTTCTTCTTTATTTGACTCTCATTTGTAATAGTATTTTTTTCCATTATCCTTCATCACCACATTTCTAACGTTTCAATCTACCCTATGCTCGTCTCTTTCAATGAGGGTCCACGATTCACACCCATATAGCGCTTCGCTTTATTTTATTTATACAATTACGAAATTGCCTGAGCTGGGTCTGTGAAAATATTTTTGATGGTATCTGAATGAAATGTTTTTGGTTTGTTGTCTGTTTGTCTGTATATCTGTACTTATGTTCGAGCATCACAAGAAAATGGCTCAACCGATTCTAACGAAGCTTTCACTAAACATATCATCACAATATTAGGGGTCGAGCTACAGAATAAAATCTAGTGCTAGTTGAAGCTGCGGCTGAAAGCTATTTTTCATCGTAAAATGATTCGAAAACGACATGTCTGTTGTTTTTTTTTTAATGAAACTAGCCGTAAAACACTAATTTATACTAAACATTTCAAATCTTACAGTAAAATTGCAATTTATAATCGATTTACCAAAATGACGTTTCAATTTCGGAATTCCGAAATTTCGAAACTGACGAGCCCAATTTCGTAGGCCAATTCCGAAATTGAAAATTTACGAAACTGCACGCCCTAGTTCCGTACCACCGTAGAATAAAAACGTTAAAAATATCACGTTTCTTGTACGGGGACCCTGTTTATTTTGATCTTTATGTAGCGGCATAAGAAATACACATTCTGTGAAAAATTCTCTATCTAAGTACTTATTAACGGTTCATATACAGCCCGCTGACAGATGGACGGACAGACAGACCAACAGCGGAGTCCTAGTAATAGGGTTTCGTTGACCCTTTAGGTACGGAACCCCAAAAAATATTTTAAATTTTCACAAACTATTTGAATAGTAGTAGTTGTAAATGCAATTTTCACTGGTACCCAAAATAAAATGATGATGATCTCGGCGAGAAAGCGCGCGCGAACTAATAATAAATCTATGTTTAACCTTAACTTTTTCTTTCACAGATCGGCGCTGCGGTCAGCAAGCCTACTCTTGGTATGTATAGAATATGTATAGAAGTCTACCCCCAATTTTTTAGTGCCTCCGCAGACTAGCTACTTTTAGCATCGGCGATCGGTTCGGCGATTGTGATGCTGCGTCTCGCTCGTTCGCGCTCGAAGAAACGCGACGCAGCATCGATACGTCACAAAATCGCCGGTCGCCGATGCTAAAAGTAGCTAGTCTGCGGTGGCCCTTACTCCCGTTTTGCTGTGGAAGTGGATTTTCTTCCAACTCCTATTCTATCTACATCTACACTTCTACACTAATATTAAAAAAACGAAAAAATCACCTTGTTTTAAACACCGTGTTTAAAACGTGTTTTAAACACGGTGATTTATTCCTTCTGATTTAAATCAATGTTTTAAACAATGATTTAAACACGTTTTAAACCGTTTTCAATTTAAATTTCCTGTTTATTTTGCAACTCTGGTTTGTATGGATGTTTGTAATGAGTAAACTCAAAAACTACTGGACCGATTTCAAAAATTCTTTCACCATTAGAATGCTACATTATCCCTGAGTAACATAGGCTATATTTTTTGGAATCCGGGATACGAGATCCAGGCTATAGGATCCAGCAAACGGGATCCGGGATCCGGTAAAAACGGGAAACGGGATACGAGTTCAGGGATCCGATTTCTTTTTTAATTTAAATTCTACGCGGACGGGGACAAGCTTGTCTTTTAGATAGAAAAAGAGAGAATAGGATTATATGACTAAGGTGGCAAGACACGCGTACGGCCCGCCTGATGTTAAGCAGTCACCGTAGCCTATAGATGCTTGCAATACCAAGGCAGTGCCCGCCTGAAGGAAAGTGGCACAGAGAGAGTGGAAGGAAAAGGGGATTAGGCTTCCACCTCTCTCGCAGCTGTAATAGCTACTTTACGCTGATCTTCTGTGAGAGGGTGGTACTACCCTGGTGGAGCCAGTCCGTATATGAGCTGTAATCAATTGACTGCTTGGCTCTGCCACTATTAAAGTGGTTTTCCAATAGTTAAAAGATGGTCTCAGTATATTGGCAATGGGCTCGCCCCTTTTTATGCCGTGTGTCCACTGGCAAGAAAACTTGCACAAGTTTACTTGTGCAAGCGACTTCCAATGTGTAAACACTCAGTAAGTGGACTTCTGCGACTTGCCGATCTTGCTGCAAGTCCCTCATGTACGGTTGTGTAAAATTGCAGTCAGTGGAAACACGTCGGCAAGTGACTTCTGCAAGAAATTGCGGAGGTTGTATCTTGTCTTTTTTATTTGATCTAAGCTTCCTACCTATTTATCAACTATTCTTGTTACAGGTGGCCTTGGTCTGGCGAGCTCGGGCAGCAGCAGCTTGGCCACTGGTAGGTTATTTATAATTTAGGCCCTTTTCTGATTAGTCGCTCGGTATACGACGTACCGCAAGCTTGCCGAGTGCCTATACAATACTATACAGGGTTATTGGCATGGACCAGTTACTAAGGGGACTGGGGAAGCAAGTCGGCCGAGTGGTCGGCCTAGTACTAACATCGACATAAAACGAAGCGAGTAGTTCAACTATTTACCGGTAAATAGAATAATGAAAATGAAAAAACAATGACCACGTTTTGTTTCATACAAATATCTAATAAGGGCACCTCTTTATTTAGTCTTTACTCTGTGGTTATTGGTAAAACACTAACAACCTTACAGGACTGTATTACTGACATTATAAGCAACAACTTTTCTTCTAAGACTGTTTAAATTTACAGTTCGCTTACTGTGGGGGAAAGCATCGTGAGGAAACCTACCTATCCCTCGGGATTAGGTAATAGTCAGTTCCTGTATACACGGCGACAAGGTTCACCACCTGTCACGTTGGGTTCTGACTATCTGGTGAAACGTGGGCTTTGAGTTGGTTAATACCTCCACAATGTGGTGGTGTATGGCCACTCAAGCCTCTGACTACGGCTTCGTCTACGAGCGTTTTACAAATCGCTACGCTTAAATGTATGGAAGTGACATAACAAGTCGATAAGTAGATCAAGTGACTTATGTCGTTTCCATACATGAAGCGAAGCAATATAGAAACGCATAGATGAAGCCACTCGGCTAGGGGGGCTGGTCCTATCCTGGGGCCTTACCACCACCTCTTATAGCAGTTTTGTTTTAACGTTTCAGCGGCCATTTGTGCAATGACGTTTCTTATTGTCATGACAATAAGGTACGTCATTGCACAAAAGTCGCTGAATCGTTAAAACGTTCCTATAATCGAATCGCGATAAGAGGTCGTGGTAAGCCCCCTGGGCGTGTAATGCCCTCTATTTAACGTGCTGTAAATTTTGAATTTAAATAACAATGTTTTGTCACAGGTACATCCGGAGCCGACGTCGTCAGCGCTGTCGCTAGCACGATATTAGGTAACTATTCTTCTTATATAGCTTTAAAGGGCGCTTATATTAAGTTATATTACCAAGAATGAAGAAGACGAGTGCCTGTAAAATAGTACCTATGTCCTTCTAAGGGCCTCCGCAGACTAGCTACTTTTAGCATCGGCGATCGGCGATTTTGTGACGTATCGATACTGCGTCGCGTTTCTTCGAGCGCGAACGAGCGAGACGCAGCATCAAAATCGCCGATCGCCGATGCTAAAAGTAGCTAGTCTGCGGAGGCCCTAAGTAATGCCCATGGACACAGTACACCGCAGTCACTCGCGGTACATGAATACGCGGCTTTATGCAATAAAACATGTGTTATATTGACCCTATTAAATGAAGGTATATTTTATAGCTGCCGCCGCCGATGCAGGATCTACTTCAACCTCGGATGCTGGTACGTAAAGACCATTTTTATTGTAAACCTATAAAATCTAAGTCGTAAGTCTCTTTCCTTCGCCGGGCCCGTTAGCGTGGTTGGTAAGATTCCGCGCATCACGCTGCAGGTCGTAGGTTCGATTCCTACCCGGAACATGCTTTTGTGTGCATGCACATGTCTGTATGTCCCGAGTCTGGGTGTTATTATATATTAAGTATGTATTTACGAACAAAAAGTAGTATATGTAGTAATATCAGTTATCTGGTTTCCATAGTACAAGCTCTGCTTAGTTTGGGATCAGGTAGCCGTGTGTAAAAAGAATGTCCGAGGATATTATTATTATTCTTATATTATTATTTATTCACAGGCACCACAGGTGCAGGCCAAGCTACGAATGGCGTCGCTTCAGCAGCTAATGCAGCCTCTGAATCAAGTACGGAGACCACCTTTATTATAAATAATAATAATTTAGCCCTTTTAACGTCCCACTGCTGGGCACGGGCCTGCCCTCAATGCGAGGGGGATTCAGGCCATAATCCACCACGCTGGCCCAGTGCGGGTTGGTGGATTTCACATGTCTAAAGACATGCAGGTTTCCTCACGATGTTTTCCTTCACCGTCATCACCTCGTCTCGGCTCCACCTTTATTATAATTGACCTTTAAAAAACTAAGTCCAGGCAGCCTGTATAAGTATGGGGGCGTACATAAATTACGTTTAGGCGTTTAGGGGGTATATAACCGAATCTCACCCTATTTCACGTGGGCAAGGGGGTCTCGGCAAATATCACTCAAGAAATAGTGTAAAATTGCGAGAGAACTGGGGTTAAAATTACTGTTTCATCGTTTAAAACTGTTTAATCTACTATTAATTATTCCATAGGTAGCTAGTGTAAAGGAAACCACGAGATTACTTTATACGCGTTTAATAAAATCGCCATTTTAGTAGGAACAGACAGAATCAGTGTTGCCGCACTAACGACTAACTAAAAATACTATAATGTTGCCATAATACAACAATTACGTAAAAAATGTTACTCCACTTAAAAATCTCATGGGAGATGAGGGGGAGCATAATCTCACGACATCTTACTGAGGGGTCGAAAAATCGCCAAATCGCCCCACGTAATTTATGGACGCCCCCTATCAACTATAGTAAATTGGCCACAGCTTGGCTCTATCTAAAGCTCGTATCAATAAATGCATCTCAAAGTTAAGATCGATCTAAAGATGCTGATGCAGATGTTCCATACATTAAACGTCAAAACAGCATCTTAAGATCGATCTCAACTTTGAGATGCTTTCATTAATACGAGCCTAACCACCGAATACGGTACTTAAATTTGAGAGCTGCTTAACTTTGACGCGTCATACAAAAGTGACAGTTAACGACGGCACAAACAAAGCCTTTGAGTATTCGGCTGTAAGTCCTAATCATGGACCAGTTACTAAGGGGACTGGCCCTAAGCAAGTCGGCCGAGTGGTCGGCCTAGTACTAACATCGACATACAACGAAGCGAGTAGTTGAACTATTTACCGGTAAATAGTAAAATGAAAATGAAAAAACAATGACCACGTTTTGTTTCATACAAATATCTAATAAGGGCACCTCTTTCTTTAGTCTTTACTCTGTGGTCCTAATTCTAATTCAAAGTGACAATCATTTCCATGCCAAAGGGCCACCGCAAACACGCTACTTTTAGCATCGGCGATCGACGATTTAGTCGCTTTTCAGAAACTAAATGCAGCGACCAGTCGCAAAATCGCGCGATTTTGATACTGCGATCGAACGCAGAGAGTCGCCAAAACGCGATGCAATCGCAAAATTGCCGATCGCCGATGCAAAAAGTAGCATGTCTGCGGTGGCCCTAAACGGAAGTCAAGTTGAGATTTTTTTGTTTTTTTTATTCACAGCATCCGCAGCACAGACTTCAGTAGCAAATGGCGCCAATTCAGGAGCTACTTCAGCCTCTGAAGCAGGTTCGTGTAGACTACCGATATTATGGTGGTATTATGGTGGTACTATTTCAAGGTGGTACAGCCAAGCTGTAGCCAATTGACTGCAGCTCATAAACGGGCTGGCTCGACCGGGGTAGTACCAGCCTCTCACAGAAGACCGGCGTAAAGCAGCTATTACAGCTGCGTTTCGTACGATGAGTGAGAGAGCCGAAAGCCCACCCTCCCCCCTCCCCCTCCTTCCATCTCACTCCCCTTCAGGTCGGCAATGTGCGAGCAATGCCTTTAACATTGTAAGCATCTATAGGCTACGGAAACTGCTTAACATCAGGCGGGCCGTACGCTTTTTTGCCACAGCAGTCCTATACAAAAAACAAAATATTGACCTGTAAAACCACAACCCCACATTTATAGAATTGTTAACCATTTACAATAGTTTTCAAAAGCATTTCTAGGAACAAAAGTGATTTGTAATGCCATTGCAAGTCTATCATAACTTTCGATAAGTTTCCGGCTCTCCCACTCATCGTACGAAACGCAGCTGTTATAGCAAATTTACTCCGATCTTCTGTGACAGGGTGGTACTACCCGAATTAAAGCAAGCTCGTATATGAGATGCAGCTTGGCTCTACCAACAATAAGGGTGCGTTTCCATTGAAGCGGAGCTGGGCGGAGTGGAGCGGAGCGAACCGTGAATTGGCCAATCAAATTGCTCGAAATCTCCAGTCCGCTCTTAGCCCGTCACAGTTGACCAATGACAGTCCGCCGCTCCGCTCCAGTCCGCCCAGCTCCGCGTCAGTGGAAACGCACCCTAAAACTGCTGCCACTAGAGACACGTGTTACAGTGGAGCTTGAGGCCCGTATTAATAAATGCATCTCAAAATTGAGATAAATCTTAAGATGCAGTTTTGACGTTTAATGTATGGAACATCTGTCAAAAACAGCATCTCAAGTTTCGACGGGCCCGTTGGCGTGGTTGGTAAGATTCCGCCTATCACGCTGCAGTTCGTAGGTTCGATTCCTAACAGGGACATGCATTTGTGTGCATGAACATGTCTGTATGCCCCGAGTCTGGGTGTATATGTATATTATACAGGGTGTCCCAAAACTTTGCCACATGGAGGGGAAGTACCTTAAATATTGTAGATAGAGAATTTTACTGAATGAAGACTTCATTTTTATTTTAAAAACAATACGAACTGCATTCAAAGATTTTTGAAAACTCGCTTGCCACACTCGGGAATCGAACCGGCTAAAATCCGAAAAAATAACACCCTGTTCTTTTATGGCATTAATCAATAGGATCAATGATAAGAACCAAATCTCACTAACAAACATGGTAAATTAAATGAAAGGAAAACCATGAAATCTAAACTTATAAATTCATGAACTCAAAGATAAAGTGTATCCACAAAAAATGGAGCTAATTTCGAGCAACAAATTAGTTAGTTTACCATTTTTTATTCGTTCAATTAAAATAAGTGAAGATTTTATGGTTTCCTTTCATTTTGAAAACTCGCTTGCCACACTCGGGAATCGAACCGGCTAAAATCCGAATAATAACATCTTGTACTTTTATAGCATCAATCGATAGGGTCAATTATAAGCATAAAATCTCTTGAAGAAACATAGTAAATTAAATGAAAGGAAACCCATAAAATCGTTACTTATTTTAATTTTCACTTGTTTTAATTTTTATAAGTTAAGATATCACGATTTTCCTTTCATTTAATTTTCCATGTTTGTTAGAGTGATTTGATCCTTGTGATTGATCCTATCGATTGATGCCATAAAAGTACAGGGTGTTATTTTTTCAGATTTTAGCCGGTTCGATTCCCGAGTGTGGCAAGCGAGTTGTCAAAAATCTTTGAATGCAGTTCGTATTGTTTTTAAAATAAAAATGAAGTCTTCTTTCAGTAAAATTCTCTATCTACAATATTTAAGGTACTTCCCCTCCATGTGGCAAAGTTTTGGGACACCCTGTATATATATTATACTTTTTTATTCGTAAATACATATGTATTTTCAAATAAACAAGTAGTATATGTAGAAATATCAGTTATCTGGTTTCCATAGTACAAGCTCTGCTTAGTTTGGGATCAGGTAGCCGTGTGTAGAAAATGTCCCAGGATATTATTTATTTATTATTTTATCTCAATCTTGAGATCGATTTATTAATGTAATGTAATGTCACGACTTTTATCCCCATTCGGGGGTAGTCAGAGGCTTGAGTGGCCATACACCACCACATTGTGGAGGTATTAACCAACTCAAAGCCCACGTTTCACCAGATAGTCAGAACCCAACGTGACAGGTGGTGAACCTTGTCGCCGTGTATACAGGAACTGACTATTACCTAATCCCGAGGGATAGGTAGGTTTCCTCACGATGTTTTCCCTCACCGTCAGCCGATTTATTAATACGGTCCTGAAAGCTTCAGGCGCCTGAAGTCGTAAAGTTAATTTTTAATTGTTTGTTTTCATAGCAGCCTCAGGAATGACCTCGGTGCAGGGTGCAAGTGATTCAGCTAAGAGTGAGTATTAGCAAACCTAGGGCCTCAAACTTCAAAGGGTTTCCGCCGTAAAATATAAAGGAAACATCCATAAAAATGGTGATCTTTGGAGTCACACGTTGAAGTCTTTCGTATGGAATCCGACCATAAGACAATAAGGCAGTTCAAGTTTTATGTATGAGGACCCCCTTTATTTTTAAATTTTATTTTATTTTTAGTATTTGTTGTTGAAGTGGCAACAGAAATGCATATTCTGTGAAAATTTCAACCTCAACCTATTACGGTTCGTGATGCAGCCCGATGACAGACGGACAGACAGACAGACCGACAGACTTTCAATAATAGGGTTCCGTTGGCACCCCTTGGGTACGGAACCCTAAAAAACATTCACTGACTGACAGATAACGCACAGCCTGAACAGCTCCCCTAGCTAAGTGGCTTCGTCTACAAGCGTTTCTACAAATCGCTACGCTTAAATGTATGGAAATGACATTACAAGTCGATAAGTATCTCACGTGACTTATGTCATTTCCATACATGAACGTAGCGATTTGTAGAAACGTGGGCGTCAAGGGTGCTGGGCCCTAACTCCCTTAGCCATTGTGGCACCACTGTGGCGTGTTGCTATAGTGATCGACCCTCTGATCGGTCAGTTAAGTCTGACCGACTAATCAGAGTCCGATCAGCCGGTCGGCCGGCTGATACCTATCAGCGGTAGCCCTAACACCTGTTAGGGCTACCGCTAACACGCTAGTTTTAGCATCGGCGATCGACGATTTAGTCGCTTTTCAGAAACTAAATATATAATAAACCAGTAGCAAAATCGCGCGATTTTAATACTGCGAATGCACAGAGGCGCCAAAACGCGATGCAGTCGCAAAATCGCCGATAGCCGATGCAAAAAGTAGCATCTGCGGTGGCCCTTAAACAAATAAGGATAGTTTTAATGAAAAAAAAAACAATGCTTCAAATGTCAGTGTTTGTTATGGGACTGGAACACCGCGCGCTCTAAGTACAAATCACGAACGTAAATACATACTGGACTGTTCACTACTGCACAAAAAACGAGCCGAGCGAGAGGCCCTAGTTGGGACCGTGTCCCTCTCATTTCGAGTTGCCATGCCAAAATAATATTATCGTTAGGTAGTGATTGTTAGTTTTTAAATCAAGCAAATAAATTAATTTATTATTTATCGTGACTATTGTTTTATCATATTAACAATAGTCACGATAAATACTAAATTAATTTATTTGCTTGATTTAAAAACTAACAATAATAATAATAATAATAACCCAACGATAATATTATTTTGGCATGGCAACTCGAAATGAGAGGGACACGGTCCCAACTAGGGCCTCTCGCTCGGCTCGTTTTTCTGTCTACAGAATTGTCAAGGTATAATAGACCTTAAACCAGGAGAATTAAGTTGAATTTCTTCTTAACCAAAAACTCAACTGGTTTATCCTGTAGTAATAAAAGATCCTTGGTACAAATATTTTGCGGTTTCTTTTCCATGTATAAAGGTTTTGTTTCTGATTGTATTTTGTTTATTCACAGATGCCGCTACTAGCCAATCCGGCAGCGTTTCAGAAGCCAGCCGTAAGTTTAAATTATAGACAGTTAACAACGTTACCCTCCCGACCACAGAGTAAAGACTAAAGACAGAGGTGCCCTTATTAGATATATGTATGAAAAAAAACGTGGTCATTGTTTTTTCATTTTCATTGTTCTATCTACCGGTAAATAGATGAACTACTCGCTTCGTTTTATGTCGATGTTAATTTAGGCCGACCTACTCGGCCGACTTGCTTAGGGCCAGTCCCCTTAGTAATTGGTCCATGCTCCCGACCCACTCAGCGCTCTCCTCGACTCAGAGGCCCTACTCTTTTACAAACGAAAACTAAATTTCGGACGAAATTCGCGTATTTCCTACTACGTTTCTCATTGATTCCGACATTTCTTACGAACGAAAATTGTTTTACGTGTTTGTCGTCGTCGAATCTAAACGTCAAACAATTTTCGTTCGTAAGAAATGTCGGAATCAATGAGAAACGTAGTAGGAAATACGCGAACTTCGTCCGAAATGTTTTCGTTTGTAAAAGAGTAGGCCCTCAGATGTTGAGGAGACCGACTCGCACACTCCCCACCAGACCCCGACCTCGGCGACCATCCCCTCTTCCGCTAATAGATGCGTCTATGCGCCTAGACGCACCTAGAAACTCGACAAGCCCGCTGAGTTTCTTGCCGGATCTTCTCAGCGAGGTCGCGTAGTGATCCGGTGGTAATTTTACCCCCGTTCTCTCTAAGAGACAGCAGCCCAAGCCGAGACCGGGCCCGACGTGGCGCCCTTGAGCCAGCTGTCCCCCTGCCCTTATGGCTGGAGCGCACTTTGCGTTTGCCCTCTGTCCAGGTGAAGATGTAAGGGACGTAAAAATTGGTTCCGCTTGTTGTCATCGAGGCAGCAGTCGTTAAGCCCTGTCAGAGACCTTCGGGCGGCTTGAACAACTCTGACACCAAGTTGGCCACTAAGGGCCTCCGCAGACTTGCTACTTTTAGCATCGGCGACCGGCGATTTTGTGACGTATCGATGCTGCGTCGCGTTTCATCGAGCGCGAACGAGCGAGACGCAGCATCAAAATCGCCGATCGCCGATGCTAAAAGTAGGTCTGCGGTGACCCTAACCATACGATAAAAAGAAAATACTACTTAGAACACTATTATATTCGCCGAATATTATCGTCGCCGCAGCTTTGCTTGCATATGATAGGAATGATAACGTTATGTAATTACCGACTGATTGATTTTATTGTTGATGTTGTTAAGTTGTTTATAAATAAATTCAATAAACATTTGTTGCAGAGAGCGCAGGCAAAACAGCCACGGACGCTGCTAGCCAGGGTACGTAACTATTTGATCTACTTACTAAATTTTAAAACGGCAGTTGCATCAGCGTTTTTGAAAATCCACCTCCTTGTTCTCACACCCTGGTCCCAAACTAAAGCCCGTATTAATAAATCGATCTCAAGATTGAGATCAAACTTGAGATGCTGTTTTTGACAGATGTTCCATACATTAAACGTCCAAACTGCATCTTAAGATCGATTGCACTTGTTTGTCTATCATACAATTGACTGGGAGCGATCCCAGTGACACCCAGACCAGGGCAAATTACGAAGCCCATTTCCTTATGCCTCTGGCGGGATTTGAACCCGCAACCAACCACTACAGTTAGCTGAGCGGCCTACGCTCGAACCACAACGAACTAACCATCATATAGCCTCTGCTCAACGCCATATTTTCCAGTCCTCTGCTATTCTTGACCAGCAATCATTCTAATATCATTGGACCTGGCTAATGGTCTGCCTCTCTTCACGTCGGAGTTCTAGGCCCCCACTCTTTTACCGCCTTAGACCCTAAGTCGCTTAGCCATTGAACTGCCATTGCCATTGAGCTGCTATAGTAGTAATCGACTCTCTGATTGGCCAGTTGATTCTAACCAACCAATCAGAGGCTCGGTCAGATCCAACCGACAGGTTAAGGGTCTGTCCTGGAGTTGTTAGTGTTTTAACGATAACCGTGTATAAGAAAATAAATAAAGCCATTGATTATTTTGTTCTACAGCGTCTTCTGGAGCCACCAGTGGAAGCAACACTGGAAGTGGAACTGTACAATCTGGAACCAACGCTGTTAGTGGAGCAAGCAAGAATGCTGGCACCACCACTGGATCCGGACAAACTGGAAGCAACTCTGACAGTGGAGCAAGCAGCAGTGCTGGCACCACCACTGGATCCGGACAAACTGGAAGCAACTCTGACAGTGGAGCAAGCAGCAGTGCTGGCACCACCACTGGATCCGGACAAACTGGAAGCAACTCTGACAGTGGAGCAAGCAGCAATGCTGGCACCACCACTGGATCCGGACAAACTGGAAGCAACTCTGACAGTGGAGCAAGCAGCAGTGCTGGCACCACCACTGGATCCGGACAAACTGGAAGCAACTCTGACAGTGGAGCAAGCAGCAGTGCTGGCACCACCACTGGATCCGGACAAACTGGAAGCAACTCTGACAGTGGAGCAAGCAGCAGTGCTGGCACCACCACTGGATCCGGACAAACTGGAAGCAACTCCGATAGTGGAGCAAGCAGCAATGCTGGCACCACCACTGGATCCGGACAAACTGGAAGCAACTCTGACAGTGGAGCAAGCAGCAATGCTGGCACCACCACTGGATCCGGACAAACTGGAAGCAACTCTGACAGTGGAGCAAGCAGCAGTGCTGGTACCACCACTGGATCCGGACAAACTGGAAGCAACTCTGACAGTGGAGCAAGCAGCAATGCTGGCACCACCACCGGATCCGGACAAAGTGGAAGCAACTCTGACAGTGGAGCAAGCAGCAATGCTGGTACCACCACTGGATCCGGACAAACTGGAAGCAACTCTGACAGTGGAGCAAGCAGCAATGCTGGCACCACCACTGGATCCGGACAATCTGGAACCACCTCTGACGGTAAGAACTAAAACCTTGGTCTTAGTCTACATCCAGTATGTAATGCAGTCAGCTTCCAGCACCGACCATGACGGTAGACTCCTAGGCCCGTATGCATTTCAAAGTTTTGATCGATCATAAGATGCTTTAGCCTTTAGCCGTTCTATTGAATGGCATTTAATGAACGGCCTAGCCACCCAATTGTATGGCTTATTTAACTATTTAGTGACGACATATCTACTAAGATATCATTGTCTCTAACCTATGTATTTAATTAATTGTTCACAGCGGCAACTAGCTCTGCTACCAAAGCCGTGGCAGGTGCTCAAGACGGTTAGTAAATAATTATAAAAGACCCTTCATCCTAGCACGCCTATCACGCAGGTCGTGGGTTCGATTCCTACCCGGGACAAGCATTGGTGTGCATGAACATGTCTGCATGTCCCGAGTCTGGGTGTAATTATGTATATTAAGTATGTATTTACAAACAAAAAGTAGTATATGTAGTAATATCAGTTATCTGGTTTCCATAGTACAAGCTCTGTTTAGTTTGGGATCAGGTAACAGTGTGTAAAAGAATGTCCCAGGATATTTATTTTATTCAAGGCGCTGCCCATTACAATCTGCCCCCCTGCCTTAGACAAGTGGCTTCGTTTACAAGCGTTTCTACAAATCGCTACGCTTCATGTATGGAAATGACATTACAAGTTGATAAGTAAACCATGTGACTTATGTCATTTCCATACATGAAGCGTAGCGATTTGTAGAAACGCTTGGAGACGAAGCCAATTGTCTAGGGGAGCTGTTTGTAATGGGTAGCGCCGTGGATAAAATGAATCGCTGCTAAATATATTATTAGGCTAGCGATTCATTTTAGGTATGCAACATAGATTTACTAGATACCGCCCTACTAAGAAAAATCACTTCCAGAAATGAGGCAACTCATTTTCGACACGGCCTGTCAGTTTCATACAATTGCTGTCAGATGTACTGAAGTACTCAAAAATTTGAGCATTATCAGTTGCCGCATTTTATTAGTGCGCATGCTCCATCTAGTTGGAGCGCCGCGGAAACTAAAATTAATCTATGGTATGCAACTTAGTCGCAATCAAGATGGTGGTAATACGGCATCAGTCTCTTCAGCCATTATTATTAATTTGATTACCGCGTGGCGCAGTGGTTTGAGCGTTGGCCGCTCGGCTCATTGCATCGGATGGTCGCGCGTTCGATTCCCAGAGGCAAATTTCGGAAACGGCCTTTTCGTAATTCGCCCTAGCCTAGAATTCATTGGGATCGCGCCCAGTCCATTGTACGGTACCCATAGTACAAGCGTTGCTTCGGGGGCGTCCATAAATTACGTGAGACATTTAGGGGGACGGGGTCGAGTCAAATCTCACCAAATCTCACGTGGGGGAGAGGGGGTTTCGGCAAATCTCACATAATTATTTTACCGCAAGAAACGGTGTGAAATTGCGAGAAAACTGTGTTAAATTAAGTTAAAGATGTTTCTCCACTAGAATATGGCTTTTGAAAAGAGGGGTCGAGCCAAATCTCACGACATCTCACCAAAAGGGGAGGGGGGGGTCGAAAAATCTCAAAAATTACCTCACGTAATTAATGGACGTCCCTACAATTGGTGATGGTGTGTAATTCTGGCGATATTTATATTTATTTATTATAATTGGTTTATTTTCATTAATTTCAGCGTCTAGCAATGCTGCCAAAACAGTTGCCGGCGCAACTGGCACCGGCACCTCTGGCACCGGTACCTCTGGCACCGGTACGTACCTATTACAATTCTGTATTATGAAATCTTTTCAGCCATTATATGAGTTTCTATTACATTCAGACTGGCCCGTAGGCGTTTGGTGTAGACTCCGCCTATCACGCTGCAGGTCGTAGGTTCGATTCCTACCCGGGACATGCATTTGTTTGCGAACACGTCTGAATGTCCCGAGTCTGGGTGTATATGTATATTAATTATGTATTTACAAACAAAAAGTAGTATATGTAGTAATATCAGTTATCTGGTTTCCATAGTACAAGCTCTGCTTAGTTTGGGATCAGGTAGCCGTGTGTAAAGAATATCCCAGGATATTTATTTATTTATTCATTTCAGGGTCCGCAACTGACGCCTTGTCATCCGTCACCTCTGGCGCCGGTAAGTGAAAACAAACTCAAGGCGGTAAACAAGCGTACGGCCCACCTGATGTTAAGCAGTTACCGTAGCCTATAGAACTACATAAATATATGTTCCCTGGACAAAATGGTCCCCCTGCGGATAGAAGTCAAAGCAGGGAAAGTAGCTCAAACTTGTTTTTGACTTATATTGTTCCATAGATGGGTTACCTATAGTTTTTTATTAATAATAATTTTATTATTCAAATTAAAAATCTCAATCTATAACCCTTTTAATTGTCTTTGGTTGTAAATAAAATGCATTCAATTTATGGCGCGATTATATTTTTCAGGCTCTGACGGAAGTTCCGGCACCGGTTGTAAGTAGAAGTATCTCAATATAACAATAATATCAGCCCTTTTAACGTCCCACTCCTGGGCACGGGCCTCCCCTCAATGCGAGGGGGATTCAGGCAATAAGCCATAATCCACCACGCTGGCCCAGTGCGGGTTGGTGGATTTCACATGTCACGATGTTTTCCTTCACCGTAAGCAAGTGATAATCATATTAAAGTTATGATTCGCACATAGATCTCGGAATATATGTTAAAACGTTCCATACATAATATTTACATATTTATTTAGTGGATAAGTTTTCTGACGATTCTGAAAGTCACTTAGTCTAGTATAATGATGTACTAGTTCACCAAGCCAACTAGGCACTCGGGTATAAATATCAAATGATAATAAGTCAATGATTCCGCGGTCCACCACGTAGTGGGAGCTACTGCCACAGGAGTGCCGGCATTGGTCCAGGCTCACTACGTTGTGGACGGACCGCGGAATCATTGACTTATTATCATTTGATATTTATACCCGAGTGTCTAGTTAGCTTGGTGAATTGTATGTATTACTAATAATTACTATAATTCTAATACAATTTCAATATACTTTGGTCAATAGAAAAGCTCCATCGTAGTCGTATAGTGTCCCTGTATTATGAAATCTTTTCAGCCATTATACCATAGATTAATTTTAGTTTGGGGGGTCCATAAATTACGTGAGATGTTTTTTTAGATTTTTCGACCCCCCTCACCCTTGGTGAGATTTCGTGAGATTTTGCTCGACCCACTCCCTCCCCCTTTAATCTCACGTGAGATTTTTCAAAAGCTATATTCTAGAGGAAAAACATGTTTTACTTAATTTAATCAAGTTTTCTTGCTATTTTACACTGTTTCTTGCGGTAAAAAATATTACGTGAGATTTGCCGAGACCCCCCCTCTCCCCCACGTGAGATTTGGTGAGATTTTGATCGACCCCCCTAAATGTCTCAGGTAATTTGTGGACGCCCCCTTTCCGCGAGGGCGCTTCAACTAGATGGAGCATGCGCACTAATAAAATGCGGCAACTGATACCATGCAAAAATTTGAGTACTTCAGTACATCTGACAGTAATCACTGTATGAAACTGACAGGCCGCAACGAAAATAAGTTGCCGCATTTCTGGAAAAGATTTTTCTTAGTAGGGCGGTATCTAGTTAAAGCGCACGCGCGAAACTTTTATATATAAATAAAAAAAAAAATATATAACGTCACGACTTTTATCACCATTCGGGGGGTAGTCAGAGGCTTGAGTGGCCATACACCACCACATTGTGGAGGTATTAAGCCAACTCAAAGCCCACGTTTCACCAGATAGTCAGAACCCAACGTGACAGGTGGTGAACCTTGTCGCCGTGTATACAGGAACTGACTATTACCTAATCCTGAGGGATAGGTAGGTTTCCTCACGATGTTTTCCCTCACCGTCAGCGAACTGTAAATTATGCACATAGATGAAAATTCATCCATTGGTGCATGCCCCACCGGGGACTAACTTTTATCAATCTATGCATTATACCTAATTGGTTTCTATTTCATTAATTCCAGTGTCTGTCAGCGATGCTAAGTCAGTGACATCCGGCACTTCGGGCACCGGTAAGATTTTTTAAACTATACAATACAAATAAATAAAAATGATGTGTCTGTCTGTTTGTAACTTCAAAATAACAGCTTTTTACTAAAAGTATTTATGAAAGTTTACGGTACTTATGAAAGTCCTTATAACAAAAAAAAATACATTTTTTTATATTTATGTCTGTCTGTTTGTTCCGGCTTATCTCCGAAACGGCTAGACCGAAAATAACGGGATTTTCACTGGCAGATAGCTGATGTTATAAAGAGTAACTTATGCTGAGGATACACGACGACATCAGTCACTAGACACTCAGTGTATCTCAGTGTACCGACACCGCCACTACAAGTGTAAGAAGGTGTCGCAGTAGTAGACACACGTAGACATGTATACACTGAGTGTTAGTGTCTACTAGACACTAACACTCAGTGTAGTGTCTAGTAGTAGTAGTTTTTTTTATCGCCATTTACTTATTTTAATACAATGTAATTTGGTAAATAGCTCCAGTGTGCTGCCTTCCGAAATAAGCAAGGCAAGACACGCTACACTTTAACATGACACTGTTATTAACAAAGTGTATTTGAGCGATCAGTCCCAAGCTGATTTATCTTCCAATGCCAATTCCAAAGGCCAATAAAGCGAGAAATAACACTAAACTCACAAAACAATCACGCCGGACCGGCCGGCGATCTGTAAGCTGACAATGGCGGATGCAACGCGAGACACGAACTCTCCCGAAATCAACTAAGTGACGCGCGATAATTCACGATCGCAGAGTTTCGGCGCGGCCGAAAGGTTCGGTGGGTTTTCTGCCGAAACCGAAACTGGTGCCGAAACTAGAATTTTGAGCCGAAACTGGCCGAAACCGAAACCGAATCTTCGGTCGGACACTAGTGTCTAGTGTAGGTATCCTTACCACATTTATTGTTAAATTCCACCACGTACGAAGTCACGGGCACAGCTAGTAATAACTAAAGGGGCAGCCAAGCGTACGCCACGACTAATGTTAAGCAGTTGCCGTAGCCTATAGACGACAAAAACATGTTCCCTGGACAAAATGGTCCGGACTGCGGCAAGAAGTTAAAACAGATATTTTTCGTAGTCAAGTCAAGTCAAGTCAAAAGGTTTTTATTCATGTAAGCTCATTAGAGCATTTATAAATAGTCAATATAAACAATATTTTAGCGTTACCACCGGTTCGAAATGTTGCTTCCATTGAGAAGAGCCGGCAAGAAACTCAATGGTTACTCTTTTCAAAAGAATAATTGTATACATTTTCAAACAGTAACGCTATGTGAGCAGGCATGCATTAACACAGTGTGAGTAAAAAAAGAAAATAAGGTATTTAAATAAAAATTAATAAAAACTAGCCTAGAAAGCTGTGCATGCCTACTCCCACTTAACTGTCAAACCAAAAGGTGAATATTTAGAACGATTGTTTTGGTGTGATGCCTTCCGTGCTTAGGTCTTGTCTGTAAAAGTTTTGGAACAACGGTGTCAAGTGGAAAATGGGCGGACCAGTCCCCGCAAGCAGCGCCCGGAACCCGAGCATGACTTGAGCAGCGGCATCACCCTCCTCAACCATTTTAGAGGGAAGAGGGTGACCCGCTCCACAGAGCCACCGCAAGCAAGGACATTAGAGTGAGCATGACCGATCCATTACCGCAGCGACATAGTTCAACAAAGCTAAGTAAGCGTACGGCAAGACAACATCCGCTACAATTGACATACAAATGCTTGTCAATGGCTACATGATACATGATTTCCACAACTTAAAAAGGTGGTAATTGTGACTAATATGTCAATAGCGCTAAATTAAGAGAAGGAAGAGGAAAACAATAAATAAATAAGGAATAAATCAAAACAAGAAATTCTGAGGAATTATTCCCGTTCCGGTGGAGCTGGACCAGCACCTAGCCAAGCATCTTTATCTTTCAAATAATCATCTAATGTGTAGTAAGCCCGCTTACAAAGCGTACGCTTTACACAAGTTTTGAATTTAGTTTCACTAAGACTAAGTATGTTTGGTGGTATTTTATTATAAAACTTGACACAGTATCCCATGAAAGATGTGTGAACTTTCGCAAGTCGAAAGCGCGGTTGATCTAATTTGTCTTTATTTCTAGTGTTATATCGATGACTCTCACCTAACTTTTTAAAGAGATGTAAATTTTTCCTAGTGTACATTATGTTTTCATAAATGTATTGGCATGGTACAGTCATAATGTTGATTTCCTTAAACCGTTCCCTCAAGGAGTCGCGACTTCCTAAATTATAGATGGCCCTAACGGCCCGCTTTTGTAAAATAAAAACAGATTCGATGTCAGCCGCCCTACCCCACAATAATATACCATACGACATGACACTATGAAAGTAACTAAAATAAACTATTCTCGCGGTGTCGATATCGGAAAGTTGTCTAATTTTCCTAACAGCGTAGGCGGCGGAGCTGAGCCGCTTCACGAGAGCTCTTATATGTGGGCCCCACTGTAATTTGGAGTCGAGCGTAATACCTAAGAAAACAGTATCATTAACGAATTCAAGTTTTTCTTTATTTAGTACTACATCGCATTCATTACTTCTAACATTAGGTAATGAGAATCTTACACATTTAGTCTTGTTACTATTCAATGCTAAATTATTAGTATTGAACCAGTTATGGACCTGAAGAATAGCATTATTCACGTTGTCCAAATTATTTACATGTCTACCTACTTTAAAAATCAAAGAGGTATCATCGGCAAATAAAACTATCTCTGCCCTACTTTGTATTATATGCGGAAGGTCATTTATATATACTAAAAACAGAAAAGGACCCAAAATGGATCCTTGAGGAACTCCCATTTTAACTAGAGAGCCTAACGATTTAACACCATTTATTTGAACGTTTTGTTGGATCTAGTTTTTTTTAAATATATTATTGAAAAAAAATAATATTCTAATCTATAAGTTTAACGGCCGAATACTCGTACGCAACTTAAATTTGAGAGCTGCTTAACTTCGACGCCGTACAAAAAATGACAGTTAACGACGTATCAAACTGAGTGGGACTTAAATATTTAAGTGGCCTTTGAGTATTCGGCCGTAACCCTTTTAATTGTCTTTGGTTAGGGCTCACCGTTTATTGATTATTTTTTTACAGACGCAGCTGCCTCCGCTGGCCTCAGCGCTGGTAAGTAGAAAAACGGATATAATACTCCACCAAGCCAACTAGGAGCCTGTCAAATGTGACGTCACCCGCACCTTGCGGCGGTGGCGGTGAGCGGGCGGTATGCGGGCGGGGAAGCCGCATTCCATCCAAGCTCCTAGTTGGCTTGGTGGAGTAGTCATTTGAGAGTCCAATTTTCAAGAAAAATTATTACTCGTTGAATGAGAAGGAAAACTTCGTGAGGACATAAGGGGGTCTACTCGCTTACAAACGAAAACGATATTTCCTACTACGTTTCTCATTGATTCCGACATTTCTTACGAACGAAAATAGTTTGACGTCTTCGTCGTCACGAAACTAAACGTCAAACAATTTTCGTTCCTAAGAAATGTCGGAAGCAATGAGAAACGTAGTAGGAAATACGCGAATTTCGTCCGAAATTTCGTTTTCGTTTGTAAAAGAGTAGACCCTCACTGTCTTTCGAAAGACGTTACATTCACCCCGCACTGGGCCCGCGTGGACTATGGCCAGAATACACGCGTTGAGGGGGAGTGTGCCCGGTGTAATACACGCATTGAGGGGGACTGCGCCCGGTGTAATACACACATTGAGGGGGAGTGTGCCCCTGTAATACACGCATTGAGGGGGAGTGTGCCCCCTGTAATACACGCGTAGAGGGGGAGTGCGCCCCGTGTAATACACGCGTAGAGGGAGAATGTGCCCCGTGTAATACACGCGTAGAGGGGGAGTGTGCCCCGTGTGATGTCCGCTCGCACTATCACATTGTGACTAATATACCCTCTGCGAAATGGACCCTCACCCTTTAGAGATTACCTAAAATAAGGTATTTTCGTAGCAATACGACTACGCCACTCCGCGGACTTATTATAGGATAGTAGATGTCACTCGCTCTTTCCGTCTCATTTACCTACTTTTCTTTTCTCTTTTAGCCATCAGCTTAGGCGGAGCCGGTAGTAACTCATTCTTGGGTAAGTGTTCACAAAATTAATCTCTATTGCCTATATTTATATATAACAGCGTCCAGTCTCCCTTGCCAGCCCCCCTAGACAAGTGGCTTCGTATACAGGCATTTCTACAAATCGCTACGCTTAAATGTATGGAAATGACATTACAAGTCGATATGTAGATCACGTGACTTATGTCATTTCCATACATGAAGCGTACCCTTTTTATAGAAACGCTTGTTTTTTATATGTTTTATAGGACTGCGATGGCAAAAAAGCGTACGGCCCGCCTGATGTTAAGCAGTTACCGTAGCCTATAGATGCTTACAATACCAAAGGCATTGCTCGCACATTGCCGACCTGAAGGGGAGTGGGATGGAGGGAGGGGGAGGGGAGGTTGGCTTACGGCTCTCTCACTCATCGAACGAAACGCAGCTGTAATAGCTGCTTTACGCCGATCTTCTGTGAGAGGGTGGTAGTACCCCGGTCGAGCCAGCCCGTTTATGAGCTGCAGTCAATTGGCTACAGCTTGGCTCCACCACCTTGTGGCTTGTAGATGAAGCCACTTGGCTAGGGGGGCTGGGCGCTCCCCATTGACTTCCATACAAGCCGGTCCCCCGCCACTCGCATCCCCCGCTCCCCCGCGCCACCCACCCTGAGTATACCTCTGATATTTCAAAACTGTGTTCGACTCTCTAGAGACAGCAGCCAAGCCGAGGCCGAGCCCTATGTGGCGCCCTTGAGCGTGCTGTCCCCCTACCCTTCTGGTTGGAGCGCATTTAGCACTCACCAAAGTCCGGGTGAAGTTGTAGAGGCCACTTTGGCCACAACATATAGTCAATTAAAAAAAAAAAAAAAAAAAAACTTTGTTCGAATTTTGAAACAGAAGGAATACCATTTTAATGCGTGTCCGGTACCTACTAGTCCAAACTGCCAAACATAAATTTGCAACAATGTATTTTACGAGCTTACTTTACTAGGTGCCTTCAGCATGTGGGTGGACCAGGTTTAGATCCTCGCCCATACTTTTACTTACTCCTTACTTAGCTTTACTTACTCCTTGTGATGTTACCTTGAGCTTGAGGTTGCGGTGCTCTCTTTCAACCATTGATCAGATTACAAAGCTGAAGGTATATTACATTCGAGATGACGGCCAGTTTCTCCAAGAACAATTGTATTAAAGTAAACGCAGCAACTAAAAACTAAAATTTTATGAAGAAAAAAAAAAACTATTTAAGCGTTACTTTTACTTATGCCTCTTCCTTACTTAGTTTTGCTTACTCCTTACTTTGTTTTACTTACTCCTTACTTAGTTTAACTCCTGAATTGTGTATGATTATAGTTATGTGCTTGTTTCCAGGTTAAATACAACCAACAATCGAGGGACACCGACTCAACGAAACTGGTGTAGCGCGGTCTGATGGATTATTTTGAGAATACCAATAATATTTAGTGAATAAATTGAATGCAATCATAACCTTGTAGTATTTATTTTAAGGGGCCATAAATTACTTCACACGTAAAGGGGGGAGGGGGTCGACGAAATGTGACATTGTGTGACATTAGGGGAGGGGTCCTAATCATTGGGTCCTAAGTTTTGTGACGTCACATTAAAAAATCTAACTATTAAAACCGAATTTTGAACAGGGGTGCTACCACGGTTTGCGAAACGCAACTTACGTTAACGAACGATATTCAATCCGAAATTTTGCTAATTTGCTACTCTTGTTCTTTTGCGGATGGGCACACGAAGTACGGATCCATAGACAATTTTCGTGAACGAATGGGACGAGCAAAATAGTGTGGTTGCTTTTTGACGTCAACTTTGGTAAATTACGGTTTTTACTTTATCTTGAAATAATTAAACTAGGTAGCTTTATTTTTAAATTTTACGTATAGTATGTGGTAAATCAAGCATTACTTGTAATATTCATGCAGAAAATATTAATATATGGGTAAAAATTTATATTTTGAACAAAAAATACCATAGACAGTATAATTCTCTATAGTGTTTATGGTGTTCCCTTTTACGGACATTGTTAACCAACTAAATTGAAGAGTACTATTTCTTGCGAACGATTGGTAGTAACGTATGACAATCAAAATTATCCGTATATTCACACTCTGTCAGTCAATGTTTATGTTGTGAGATTTTTCGTTTGAATTAATTGATGTTTTCTGAAGTTAGTTTCTCAAGTGTTGTATTAATAAATGATGTTTCCAAGTGCTTCTTACATACTTCGGAATCGTGATACACATTCCGTATAAAAGCTTCAAGCCATTTTGTCGGCATTTTGGGTCTCCAAAAGTTTGTCTTCCAAAACATGTAAGTAAACATTATAAATATACATAGTAATTAGTTATTTCACTAAATATATCTCATTTCCTTAATAATAACAATGCATATCTACATCTTTTCAGTTTAAAATGGCTACAAAAACGGGTTATGGGGAATGTAGAAATCCGCCACGAAACCACGAGCCACTTAGAACCCCCGACTCTACCACCGATGTGACAAGAATCCCGGACCTCCAGAAGTTGTGAGTATTTGTTAATGGTATTTTCAGTAATGCTATCATAAATATTTTAGTACATGATGGATTTGTATGAAATATCTTTCATAAGTCATTTCAGCCAAAGGCCGTCCACTGCTGGACATAGTAGGTACCCTTAAGCATAATCAGGGCAACTATTTAACTTAGTAAAAAGTGTCCAATTAGTTAAAATTATTTTTCTAAACCCGTTAAGTGTCCGAGGCATTTTTTGTTGAAGTATTTAAATTGGAATGTTGTTTTGCAGACTCACAACCTACACATACCAGAAGGAAAAGGCAATCAACTGCTGGCTGTGATGTCAGAAGCTTGATACAATTGGAAGAGGACCGTGCAGAGAGATAAACAGTCAGGAACACCGAGCTCGCAGGCATCAGGGGCTGCCCTATTACAGCTGTGAGGACTTCTTAGAGAATAGTAATTAAGATACTTAGAATTAGATGAGTTACATTCAGCAATTAAGTCCTGTCTATCATGGGAGATGGGTTTGTTGGACGCCTTACTATAGCCAGAGTGTCAGCCTTTAGTGAGGAAGTCATTCTTCAAATCTCATCAAATAATTCTACATCTTTGTTGTTAAAATATTTCTTCAACGATAATTGATTTCATTATAAAGATGAATTTTTATGTAAGAATTTAAATCTATTTTAAATTAAATCCATCAAATCTCATTTGATTACAATATGTCATGATTCTATTAGGTATTAAATTTGCTTTATTTTCAGACCAATCAACCAACGCCATCCACATCCAGTCAAACAAGCCAACCACCGAGCTTCCCACAGCCTCAGTTTGTTTCAAGATTTGCCTGAAGTCATGTAGTTTGCCGTATACAGCCAGGAAGCGTCTAGTCACTCCACACAGCATGTAGACTGTTATTGTTATTTACCATGACGTTTGTAGGTAGGGGTTAGAATAAATAAAACTATTATAATAAGGGTTTTTTTTTATTTTACCTTAAGGTACCGATTTCCCTAGCTATGCATAAATATTGTACCTAGTAATATGTAATGCTGAATAGAGAAAATAAAATCGTAGAAATTCCTACGTCAATGGATATAGGTACAAACTTCTATACATGCCAAGGGCAGTAATTACTGTTATTTACCATGAACTTTGTAGGTAGGGGTTAGAATAAATAAAACTATTATAATAAGGCATTTATTTTTATTTTACCTTAAAGTACAACTTTTTATAAGTTTGAAAGGTGTAGCTGTTGAAAAGAAACGGGGCAGGAAGCGCTTGGCATTTTTTTCACATCTCCTAAAACAAAGTAAAAATAAATTAAAGCAAATGAATTATATTTATACATAACTTATGTAAAACACAGCAGGCTATTATAATTTTACCTGCTGTTTCAGGACAGTAATGTAGTGCGAGCTGCCGAGCTGCCAAAAGACATCTCCATCGACCTTTCAATATGCCAAATGTGCGTTCTATGGTGGTGCGTGCACTCTTTTGGACAGAGTTGTATCTTCCCTCAGGAGAGTCTTCAACAGCATTATCTATAGGTATCATCATATGCTCCCTTTGAGCGTAACGAGAATCGCCTAAAATTTTAAAATAAATATTAATGTGAGTTACATTACATACATTATTATATTATATTTTTACACAAATAAATCAATTCAAACATGCCTAATAGATAAACTATTTCACTCTGGAGACCCTCCATGTGGGTTCTTATGTCACACTCTCTCCAAATATATGCATCATGTGTTGCTCCACAAAATGAAGCGTCCACATTAGTTATAAGTATAGCACCCACTGTCGCATATCTAGAAAAGAAAGTTATTCAATGTAATATACATAAATAGAAGGTAAGTATAGAGATTAATGGGAATCATATACAACAGTACCTAGATCTTACACCAACAACATTCATACAATAATTAATATTTGGTCTTATACTCAAAACTTGAGTATTAATTGAATGAAAATGTTTTCGATTAAAATATTTTCCCTCTTCCTGCGAAGGTGCAACAATAATTGCAATATGAGTGCAATCAATGCACCCAATCACACCCGGAAGCCCATATTTTTCATTAAATATGGAACATTATGATATCACATTTATTCAAAATACACTAAGCCAATATTAATAATAAAACTTAGATACATGTTAGCTAGGTACTCACCGCCGCTTAATGAGATGCCTTTCATTAATATTTTGCGGGAATTTTATGTATTTCCTTAGTATATGGAGTGCATTGAGGGCAGTCGTAACCTCCTGCAAACAACAAGACACAGTCTGTTGTGCCATGGGCCCGTCTAGGTTTAGTCCCACAGATCCTTGGTAACTGCCTCAGGCATAAAAATTCAAAGCCGTAAGGACCTGAAAAAAAGATGAGGATTATGAACAGAGAAATGCCAATATTTATTTAAGAAAACGATAAAAAATATACACCACCTTAGTTGTGAGGTCGATTCCATAACACCTCCGAAGTGGAGGTAACAACGGCACTATTTCCTTACACAACTCCTCAAATTATTGCCGACTGAGTCTGTAATTTCCCACAAACTCTTTTAGTCAAGAATTTGGCTAACATTTAATTGATTCCGCAGGCCACGCCGACTTCTTCTACGCTCTAAACGTTCCTTACGTAGAGCAGCCTCGATTAAAACTAATCTTGCAGCCATTTTAATACAATTTTCTAATAAAATCAACACAAACGATAATCAAACGATAGCACTTTTGGTTTCGTCGATTTTGAGGTTAATATTGCGAAAATCATCTGTCAAAATCAAATTTTCGTTCGGAACATTTACCAATTAGAGTAGGTTTAGAGAAACGATCCGTCAAACAATTTGCGTTCGGAAGAAATTTCGGAACGGATGAGAACCGTGGTAGGAAACACGCGAAATATCGTCCGCAATATCGTTTTCGTTTGAAAGCGAGTAGCACCCCTGTTATCGATTTTTTTTTAAATGTCTTAAAATTTAAAAAAATATGTGACGTCACACTAGGGTGGGGGGTGTCTCATAAATGTGACCAGCTGTGACAAGGGGGGAGGGGTCAAAATGTCATGAAATTCGTGTGACGTAATTAATGGATGGCCCCTAAGTTATGACTCAACTGAGTAGGTACTTAGTCCAGAACTTAGCAAAGCAAACCATTTCATAATTTGCCCTGGTCTGGGTGTTACTGGGATCTCCCCAGTCCATACGGTAGCCATAGTACAAGCTATGTATGTATATGTAGCTAAGAATGCTACAATGTATATTCATCTCTTCCTAATAACCTACCTATCCCTCAGGATTAGGTAACAGTCAGTTCCTGTATACACGGCGACACGGTTCACCACCTGTCACGTTGGGTTCTGACTATCTGGTGAAACGTGGGCTTTGAGTTGGTTAATACCTCCACAATGTGGTGGTGTATGGCCACTCAAGCCTCTGACTACCCCCGAATGGGGATAAAAAGTCGTGACGTTACGTTTCCCAATAACGGTCTGGCGTATATAGCTTGTAGGTATACCTATTTTAATGTGCTGTTTTTGAGCAATCATGTTCGTATCCCCAGGTTACACACGGCCCTAAAATCAGACGCAATATCGGGAGTGAGGATGTGCTACAAAACGTTGGCTATGTAAACAAAATGGCGCGGTTTCTTAGACCGCTACCTGTTTACGTAGCCAATGTTCTAGTGCGGCCGTTATATGATGGCGCCGCTATTGGAGTAACCCATAGCATAACATAACATAGTATAACGGCTAGAGCCGGCAAGGAAAGTGATTATTTTCAGAATAAAACTACTTTAAATACAAATGAGGTATTTATTTATCTTAGAAAACAAATCACTTAAAAATACATAAAAATACTTACATCATCGTTCTTATAACCGTGAGAAGCTAATTATGCTAAATCTGTTGGCTATGAACACAGACCAATAACTTATAGACGCCAAATACCCGGGCGTCTAACTGCAGACATGCTACTTTTAGCATCAGCGATCGGCGATTTTGGGACTATCAACATTTCGCTTCTAAATAGCGGCTAAATCGCCGATCGCCGATGCTAAAAGTAGCATGTCTGTGGCCCTTACATATTATGCATTACCACTGCATATGTAGCACCTGACATTTTGATGTGTCCGTTCAAAACTACAGACCAATCAGAACTCGTCTTCCCCGAGACCCCAGCCAACCAGGCCTCTCTGTATTTGGACATGGAATTCAAAATTTAAAAAGAAAGACAACATTTTAAAAAGACACCGGTGGTAGCGCAACCAGTCGCTCCACCAACAAAATGTATAGAGCTGTATGGAGGGTATCGCACCTGGTGTCCGCTTGGTAGCGCAACCAATTCGGTGTCGGCTATCGAATCGCCCGCTGGTGGCGCCACCATGGTAGCCTCGTGCGATATACCACTACGCCAAGCGGTCGTCAAAATATTATAGACATTCTGGCCTTTCAACTAGATATGGCTCTATTACTAACACAAGAATTTAGCTTAGTTAGCTAACGGGATTGTTAAAAAAAGTAAATAAAAAACATTCGGTGGTCGAAATCTAAAACTAATTATTAAAGTTATATACAAACTTTGAACTAAACACAAGTAAAATATTGCCATCTTGCTCATAATACATGAGGACGACAAGGACAACAATAGCTACATTTAGTTTGATTTATGTAAAACAGGAAGGTCACTAGAGGTATCATTTTATAATTGAACACTCCCAAAGCATTGTCAACTGTATTTACAAGTGATAAACTTAAATTTTAAATGCCAGAGTTTTATACACAGATTAAAAATGCTGAGAATTCTTAATGTGTGTGTGTACTGTGTATGCGTGTGTCGAAGTGTGTCGGAGTGTGTATGTGTGTCGGAGTGTGTATGTGTGTCGAAGTGTGTATGTGTGTGTCGAAGTGTGTCGGAGTGTGTATGTGTGTCGAAGTGTGTATGTGTGTGTCTAAGTGTGTCGGAGTGTGTATGTGTGTCGAAGTGTATCGGGGTGAGTGTGTGTGTGTGTGTCGAAGTGTGTCCTGTTCTTTCTAAATTCTCAGTAATAGCGAAACCAAATAAACCTTATTTACAGTGTTATAAACTTGTTATTTTTAGTGAACTTAAGTGGAGGTACATACTATTAATTAAATATTATTAAAAGCCTCAAAAAAGTTGCCAAATCATCACTGGTATATTATATTTAATTTGAACCGTATTTAACGCTTCATATACTTCAAAATCAGTTGCCAAATCATCACCATTCGCTATCTAATTTTAAACTTGTTAAAAGCGAGATACAAATCAGATCACAAATCATCTTTACCCTCATCAGTTGTAGTACTAATCAATCGAGATTGAACTCTATCTATAGCGTAATAGACGTCAATTCTCGTATCCAAGTCATCGCCAACTACCGTATACTCTTCTATCATTAGATCTTCGAGTTTAAATTCATTCTCATGGTGAGTCTCCATATGTAACTTCAATGAACATATCATAAATTGAAAATTACAAATCTTACAGCTAATATAGTACTTAGAATCAATAGTTTCATGTTTATCAACATGTTGCAAGCATTCCTTCTGTGTTATAAAACATACGTTACAGTTTCCGCATTTGAATAACCTAATTTCTACTTTTAAATTCTCTATAGCTATCGTTTTGTCATCTAGATCTATAGTCGATGTCTTTAAGGTCTCGTTTTCAACGATTTTTTTATTTATACCAACAATAGAGTCTTGGGAGTCGTCTATAGAACTTTCAATATCAGTGTTGCTGTCATTTAAAACACCAGCTACTGCACTATCATCTACAATTCCATCTTGACTATCAATTTCAATGTTGCTATCATTAAAAGAACCATCTACTGCGCTGTCATCTATAACTCCATCTTGACTGTCAACAGTGTTGCTATCATTAAAATTATCTATTTTAATCTCTACAAGAATACCACTTTTCTTCATGCTCTCAAAACATCGTATATCGAAGTCTCCTAAACTGAATTTATGTATTCTATGGTGCAAGTGCTTGTGTTTCGGTAGTATTTTAGGTGTGAACTTTAAGTGGCATTCTGAACACTCCAAGTGTTCAACGGTTCTGTTCTGGTGTTGATACATGTGGGACTTCAAAGATTCCAATTGCAAATAGTGAAGTGGACACTTCGAACACTTGAACAACGAATTATTATTACGTATATAAGCGCCATCCTTCGTTTTCTTAATTATAACCCTATTCATCACCTTAGTTGTATTTGATTTTTTTGTTATATTCTTTAGTGTGTTATTTCCATCTATTACTGTTTGAGTATTAGTATTTAGACCACTATCTTCGGACACTTTCGTCTTTTTACTACCAACTATTATCGCAGAATTAATATGATCTTCATTATTAATGTCTATTTTTCTCTTTCTAATGCTATTAATATCAATACTCCTGTCTCCGTCGCTCTCATTCATCTCTCCACCCCTAGGATTAGGTTCATTGCGGATATATTTAGCGGTTACGTTTTTACCTCTTAATACTTTATATTGATTTGTGACTGGGTTGATAACTTTAATTTTGTATTCCTTGCAATCCCTATGGACAACAGAATGGCGGTTGTTCGATATTTTTGTGAAGTACAGTCTACAGATTTTGCAAAATACTTTCTTCCTGCACAAAGAGTGGTCGGCATATATGTGTTTATTATAAGAGTCGTGATTCCAGTAGTTAATATCGCACTTTGTACAGCTGTATACTTTGAATTCCTTCAAGTTCTGATCAATCCTAATAACAGTACTGATATACAGATGTGTCTCGTTTTCGCTGCATTTATGACTGTTGATACAATTCCTAAGGTACTTGTAGCCGCATTTCTGGCATTTCACACCTAATGTCGGATCACAGTTGTCGTGATGCTGCCCCACTTCATTCTCAGTGAGAAACAGTATCTCACAATTTGAACATTGGTACCAATCCGTTTTAATTACATTTTTTATGACAAATGCTTTATCGTGGTCCCGCGAATGACTTGAAAAGTCTTTTGCAGCAAAGAAAAGGCCGCACTTTGTGCATTTTTCTTTGACTATATTCGTGGAATTACATATTGCGGTGTGCTTTTTGATTGATTTCAACGAATTGTAGTGTATGTTGCAGTCGCATCTGTATAGGATAGATGCAGTGGGTGTGTCAACAGAAATATTATCAGGGGTGTATGTTTTTACTTCTTTAACAGTGTCGTTCCCGAAGTAAGTGACAGTTAGAGTTTTCTTGCATAGATTAGGGAAGTTCAGATGAGCTGTTTGATGGTTCGCTCTAATGTTATACGAAAAGTGCTGGTTGCAACTTTTACAATAAAACTTTTTACTTGTACACTTATGCAAGTTCATATTTTGTTTAATCGTGACACATACATTGCAATTTCTACAACAGTAAACTCTAAATTTTTTATCATTTTTTGTCATGCGGGACGTTTGCTTTTTAAGTTTCAATTTTATTTTCGTATCCTTCTCGTCAGACGACTTGACAATTTTGAATATTTTAGACGTGCGGGGGCTGCAAATATCCCGCAAATCATTCTCAGTGTCAGATGTTATACAGCCATCATTAAAATATATGATTGATAAAGTCTTTTTGGATAGATTTGGGAATTTCTGGTGCGCTATTTCATGGTTAGTCCTAAACTTGTACGTGAAATACTGGTTGCAGAGTTTACAAAAATGTTTTTTATCAGAGAGGCATCTATGGATACGCATATTCTGTTTCAGAGTGATGCACACGCTACATTTCTTGCAACGGTATGCTTTGAACTTCTTATCCTTCTCCGTTCTCCTATTTTCTCTTTTCCGACTAAGTTTATCTGCTTTTGACGAGTACTTCTTGAGTTTCGCATTCAACTTACGATCTTCATCGTCGTTAAACGTCACAATTTTGAATTCATCCCTCGTGTTCTCGTGCCTCAGCTCGTGGGCCACTAAATCATTCACATTATCAATTTTCGTTTTGCAATATTTACAACGATATCTCTCATTGTCTTTGCATTGCCCATTTAAATGTGTGTTTACATCGTCAACTGATATTTTGCAGTTAGAACAGTAATATTTAACGGCATCAGAGTCCCCAGTTGCATTCATTCTAACATTTCTGACGTTTTTGTAAACGCTTTTAGCGAGAATAACATTCATATCCTGTTCTGTGAGATCACCAAAATCCATCCACTCATTATTGAACAACTTTTTGAAATCGTACTTCAGAATTTTGAATGAATCTACAGTCAAACGGGAGTTAGTCTCGTGCAAGTCCGCGTGGACTCCGTAAAATGACTCGTGGATCGCCAGATTACATATTTTACAGTAAACAGACGTGTCGGCTGCGTAAATGATGTGTTTCTGACTGTGTTCGACCGCGGAATCATACGACAAGCACACTAACTCACAATCAGTGCACATATACATTAAATTCCAAGTGCTGCGAAGTGAGTCGTATTTCAAAAGCAATTCTGGCATAATTTCCACTTCGCCATGAATCTGCTTATGTATTAAATATGCTTTCGGGTGGAATTTCTTGTTGCAAATGCTGCAATAACGAAATTTCTCCTCACCGCACTTGTGGTTGCTCAACTGGGTTATCCAAATGAAATTAACTTTACAGTTTTTGCATTCGTGGGTCGCTGTTACAGGCGGGGCTATTTTAGTAGCTGTAAATATGTTAACGAAGTCGTAATCGCTCAGTTTGAACTTGTTGCCTTCGTGTAGAAGCCTGTGGTCGACGTAAGGCTTCTGAGTAAACATCAATCCACATTTGTCACAAATTCTTTTCAGTCCCATCTTCCAGTTGACACACTGCCTGTCCTTGTGACCCTTAAGTGACTGCCTTTTCTGACAACACTTGCAGTACGGACAATAGAAAATAACTTTTTTGTCACTTTCATTACCCTGATATTTGGGGGCGATATTAACTACCATTTTTGGGGGGGATTCGTGTTTAGAAGCAGGGGATTTGTGGTAGAAATATTGTATGATGATGAAATCTTTTTTCGTGAATTTTCTGATACGATGTTTGATTTCGTGGCGTCTGTATCTAGTTTTAACTATATTTATGTCGCACGTGCTGCAATGCACGGAGTCGACGGGCGTGCAGCAAGTGATGTGCGCCCAGAACGGAAGCTCTTCGAAGCACACGCCACATGTAGGACACTGACACAAGACTCGCTCGTAAATAGACCTGTTCACAATATTCACCTTAATACTATCGCTACTGTAGTCATGCTGCAAGGAGTGGTTGTGCGTGTCTTTACGAATTATTTTTCTATGGCATATCGTACAGTCATCGGCTGAAACTTTATTACACATGATGAAGTGCTGTAACGCAGCGTACGGTGATAGCAAGTGAATCTGACACTTGCTACATTTGAATAAGACTGATATTGGTATGAACGATGGATCTATTTTCCCTTTCTTACGAACTTTCTTATTCACTTCTGGTTTGAATACCTTATGGTATATGTGGAGTTTCTTAAATGTGGGGTGCTGAGCTTCTCTGTGCTTTGTGGCGCTGTTTTTAGAGTCCAAAATGGCATGACATAAGGTACATTTGAAATATGCTCGTCTCACGTCCGGTGGATTCTTTGTCTTGGCAATGAGTTTAGCAACAGCAGTTGTAGTATTGGTATTCTTTTTAATTTTTGTACTAACAACACTGGGTTTAGTGACAGCAACACTGTCAACGCTTTTAACATAGTTTTTCTTAACGGCAACAACTGATTGAGTTTTATTAACACCAACTTTTGTATTGTAATTTTTATCATCAATTTTTTTGTGCAAATTTAATTCTGGTGCTGGTAATTTAACACCTATTTTGTTACTCCTGGCAACACTACTCTGATCCGTGAAATTATTCATTGGCAACAATTCATATAGATGTTTAATGAGTGTGGTATCATTCGGGAAAACGTTATTACAGTGATTGCAGAGTCTCCCCGGACCGGTCGTGGTACTCTTCCTAGCTATACTCTGAGTTGGGGGGATAATATAACCAGACGTAGTGCTCTTCCGAGCTGTGTTATTCTGAACAGCTACCAAATACGAGTGACTTACCATTTTGTGTGCATCAAGTGCGTTGATCGTTGAAAATAATGTTTTACAAACATTACAGTAACAGACACTTCTATCCAGTCTTTCGCTCCAATTCTCTAGATACACTACAGCTTGAGAATTCAACGCTTCTTCGTATAAAGTTTCGTAATCATCTATTTTGTTAGGTTTACTTCCCACTATGATCTTATTCGGTATGTATTCAGACTGCCTGTCAATTTGACAGTATTCATCGTCAACGTACACATCATTGTGACTGTCATCGTAATGGTCTTCAGCTGCCTCGCTATACCCTTCGATAGTTTGACCACTGTCAATTACGTCGTATGGTAACTCATTTTCTTCGGCATGATGGTCAGTGTTATATTCTGACAATTGATTGTCAGTGTTGTCGTATTCTGACAAGTGGTTGTCAGTGTGTTCGGTCTCCGTGACAGAGTTGTAGTCATATTGGTACACCAGCTGGATTTTAGGACAGTCTTCTGGAACCTCTTCTGAATTGTAGACTGAAATTTTAAAAAAATATAAGTTGAATTTGAAATCATAGGCATCCTTTTAAACGGTGATTCTAAACATGATTCAGAATATTTAATAAAAAATAAAATAATAATTTAGCCCTTTTAACGTCCCACTACTGGGCACGGGCCTCCCCTCAATTCGAGGGGGATTTTCAGAATATTTAGGGAATATTAATCAACAACGGAGGGGGGTTGGGCTTCTGGCTCTCTCACTCATCATATGAAACACAGCTGTAATAGCTACTTTACGCCGATCTTCTGTGAGAGGGTGGTACTACCCCGCTTGAGCCAGCCCGTATATGAGCAGCAGTCAATTGGCTACAGCAACGTCTACTGCTTATTGGTCTGTACGGTACCCATAGTGCAAGCATTACTTTGGGGCCGTACAGTTGGTGTTAGCTGGATAGTGTTACCTTCCATCTCATCATCATCAGGTACTTCAATCTTCACCCGGGAGAGGTCGGGGAATATACTCTTGATCCTCGGGTTGTCCAGGACATCGTGTTCTTCTATATCAATGTCGTCGTCCATTTTCAAATAATATCTGGAACTGAATACAATTTATATTTGATGACGGCTTGGCATATAGTAGTTTAAGCGTCGGCAGCTCAGTGCATTAGATTGTTGCAGGTTTGATTCCTGCCAGGACAAACTTGGAAATAACCTTGGCAACAGTCACCGGATATCTACAACTTAAGGAGCAGACTCGGCGCTGACCTTTTAGGGACATGTAAACATGCCCTTTGAAGAACTCCATTGTGAAGTGCAGGGACTTCAGGAGGGGAGGGGGGGGCAAACCGGGGCATCCGCCCCGCGCGACAGTTTCAGGGGGCGCCAAAATCATAATACAGTATGATTAAAAATAAAAAACTTGCTCCACAAAACGCCGATTTGTGAGTTTTATTTTAAGTAATATATATCAAACGCTGGAGATGGGTTCCACTATCAAGTTTCTGCGCGGTTCGAAAAAGTGGTAGATCCGGGCCTGCATTATGGGCGAAGGAATGTTCGCGATGTAGGACGTACATTTGCTTCGTTTGGGACCATACAGTTGGTATGTTGGTCTGGGGATAATTATTTCATTTCTGGTCACAGCTGTGTTGGCCAAAAGTACACTTTGGTGCACCCACATTTCACCAATAAGCCTATTGCCTTCCAGGTACCCTCTCAATGCGAGTGGCTAGGCCATAGCACCGCACTGGCCCTGTGCTAATAAAAGACATGTCAGTTTCCTCACAATGTTTTCCTTCACCATTCATCAAGTTTATCGTGAGATGGGCAGACGCAAGTTTGAGTGAAAGCATAGGTGGCGTTCGAAGATTGTAATTTTTCGAAAGTAGGTACTTTCGTAATATTATATTTTCTCAGCATAACAATCATGACAGAATCGGGATACTTATTAATGCTTGTAGCTAAATGTAAACAAGAGAATTCAGTGGAAAAGTACCATGCTGAGCTTGTAAATAGTAGGTAATATTATTTTTATCAAAATCATTAGGTACCTGTTTATGTAAATAAATAATGTTGCTAAAACCTAAATTATATTATATGGAATAAGGTACCTCTATAGACTCCTGGTAAGTAAAAATCACATAATTTATTGTACATTCACCTCGTTCACGAAAACTTTAACAAGTTTCGGTGAAATTAGCAAATAAAATAATTTGTGACAACAAAAATAACCTTAATTTTTTTGGGAGGGGATAAAAAAAAGTTTTTCCTGTGTAGTCTGTGGAAATGCAACGAACGAAAATGAATGAGTTATGTCATCTGTCAAATGAATACTTGTCTATGGTTGAAAAGTACAATATATTATACCTAGATGTCACTAATATACATATATGTATATTATTTGGGCAGTTATACGGGCATTACTATAATTTTACATCACATGCACGTGTCGAAGTGGGGAGTACAAGTTGTGTTTGAATTATTAAAAAAAAACTTCATTTAAGTTTACGTAATAATTAATTAATGAAATAAATGTCAATCTAAATTATATTTGTAGCGCCATCTAGTAGCTAGAGTTATATAATCATGTAAACTGGTACAGAAAGCCTCATACCCGCACGCATTCATTCGATTTCATTAAAAAAAAACCCTTAACTCACACGTCACATGAAATGTCAAAATATTGCAAATGTCAAATATAACGCAATATTTTCGCGCGTTTTTCTGTATTTTGCATGTAAATCTTTCATATTTTAACTTATGAACTAAATCACAATGGCGAGAACAAAAGCGTCTGTTGGAACTAAAGGTACGTTCATAACCCATATTTACTTTCTGAAAGTTCTACTTGGTAAAAACAAAACTTACATACGTAACTTACATGTTTGCAGTATCTTCTGGCAAAAGCAGTAAAGCGAGATGTTGCGTAGCAGCGCCAACTAGCAGTGCGGGAGCTTCAGGTAATCCACTATATATTATACTATCTGTTGCCCCCGGCTCCGCCAGTGTGGAACTTCGAAATATAGCCTATATCACTCGGAGGTAGTTCAGCTTTCTATCAGTGCAAGGATTTTCCTTTTTAGATCAATAGTTCCAGAGATTTCCGCCTACATACAAACTATCTCATTATAATATTAGTATCACGGGTGCAGCTACCGCCGTATCAATGATACGGAGTCCTGGGCTTCAGGGGCCCCGAACTTGTGAGAAAATTCTTTATCCTTCATTTAGAGCCTCCCAACAAAGTTTGATACAGGGCCTGTCTACACCACTGATTAGTATGATTCTATAGATTGCAAATGATTGTAGGTACCTAATACCATTCGCTCTTAATCCATCTCTTAACATCACTCGCTTCGAATGTTAAGTTAGTTCGAGTTGATGGTTGGTTATTCTTTCATCTTTAATTAATAAATGTCATCAAATCTGTTGAGCCGTTTCTGTTTTATGTTTAGTCAAACTAAGTGCTATATCGCACGAGGACACCAGTGGTAGCGCAACCAGTTGCTCCACCAACAAAATGTATAAAGCTGTATGGAGGGTATTGCACCTGGTGTCCGCTTGGTAGCGCAACCAATTCGGTGTCGGCTATCAAATCACCCGCTGGTGGCGCAACCATGGTTGCCTCATGCGATATCGCACTAACATTTTCTTACCATAGACAAACATACTTACATTTATACTCATGCATGTGTCCCACAGGAGTAAGCGGAACCAACTATTAACACATCTTACATTATTGCTTAATCTTTGTTTCTTCTATTAATAATTTCTGTCAGGTTCCAGTGATAAAGCTAAAAGCAGCTCCGGAGGCAACCCGGTGTGTCCACGGGAGACCCCCACGTGGCAGAGACCAATCACCACCTTCTTCATAACTAAAGACACCAACAGTAAGGAGGTTGACGTTGAAGATGATGACAAAGCTGGTAAGACCCAAAATAACATTTAATTAATAATAGGTAGTATGTTTTTGGTGGTATAGCCAAGCTGTAGCCAATTGACTGCAGCTCATATATGGGCTGGCTCGACCGGGGTACTACCCTCTCACAGAAGATCGGCGTAAAGCAGCTCCCCTTTACCTCCCTCTGTTCCACTCCCCTTCAGGTCGGCAACGTGGGAGCGATGCCTTTGGTATTGCAAGCATCTATAGGCTACGGTAACTGCTTAACATCAGGCGGTTGTACGCTTGTTGGCCACCTATCCTATAAAAAAATAAAATGTTAAAATTCGAAGTTCGAACCTGCAACCACCTAGTGCAGTGAGCTGAGCGGCCTATAACTCTACAAACCTATACTCACGCCCATATAAATAAAATACAAATAAATAAAATTGAAGTTATGTCAAAAAACCAGCTTTTCATTAAGCATAAATGAAAGTACAAACAGGGGGCTTACCACGAACTCTTATCGCGATTCAATTACAGGAACGTTTTAACGTTTCAGCGACTTTTTGTGCAATGACGTACCTTATTGTCATGACAATAAGAAACGTTATTGCACAAGAAGTCACGTTAAAACAAAACTGCTATAAGAGGCTTATAACAAAAACGCAATCAAAAAAATGTTTGTTTGTACCGGGTAATCTTCGAAACGGCTGGACCGATTTTGATGGGACTTTCACTGCTAGCTGATGTTATAAGGAGTAACTTAGGCTACTTTTATTTTCGAAAAATAATTAGTATTCCGCGGGAAACATAAAAAAAACCGTTAGATTAAACGCGGGTAATCATTTTAAAAAAATTACGCGTGCGAAGTCGCAGGCACAGCTAGTTCTTACTATATTTTATACTAGCTTTTGCCCGCGACTTCGTCCGCGCATAATCTTAAAAAAGTAGCCTATGTGCTTTTCTAGACTATAATCTATGTCTGTGCCAAATTTAATCCAGATCCGTTCAGCCGTTCTGGCGTGATTGTGTAACAAACATCCATCCATACATCTAAACTTTCACATTTATAATATCAGTGGTAGTATTTATATCTTACTATTTATTTCACAGCTGGCAGCTCCAAAACGAAACCAAAACGGAATGTAATAGAATCAGATGACGAAGAAATATTATCAGTAAAACCGACAAATTCTGTATTAGATGAATCCTTAGAATTAGAACCTTTGAATGGAGAGGATAGTCATAAAATTGAGGAATACTACCCTAAGGGGAGCAAGGGGAAAGGGGTGGGGAAGAAAACGAAAGGGAAAGAGAACAGGCGGGACAGTAAGAGGGAACGAGACGACGATAGTGAGTTCGCGAATGTTAGTAAAAAGGTTAAAGTTAACTGATAAGAAATAATAACCAAACAAATAGTGTAACCCTCATATATTATAGATATAATTCATTTACAATGCAGTTTTGTTTCGAAAAATGTATGTGTCTATAAATTTGAGGGTGTGAGTTTGTCTATGAGATCATGTCTCCAAAACTGCTGGACCAATTTTGATATTTATTATTGAGAGGGTAGCTTGGCAGTTAATAAATGATTACGCAAGAATATGGGAATTTAGATAAATAAAATAAGTTATATTAGTGTTGTTAATATTAAATATCTTTTGTGGACCAAAATAAAATAATTTAAGTGTTCTTGTTTTATTTTAATATATTTTTGATTACAACTTGAAAGTCATTCCAAAATGAACATGTACTATTGATATATTATTTAAGCAGATATGTTACTTCTTACATTGCAATCACTATGTGCTCAGCGCACCACTACATGCAGCTAAATTCACACATCTGTTATCGCAATTCAACAATTCGCTTATTGAATACATAAGGCATTATTCACCGGAAGACGAGCCATATTACCGAAAAAAATTCAACATTATTTACCGCTATCTGAGTCGTACTGTGTCCATTGACGAGGACATACTATTTTGGACAGTTACATGTCTCCCTCTGTATTGGTAATGTCTTTGTTCGGTACTAATACTTTGTAAATAAAATAAAAAAACATTTTATTCATACGGTTTATTGCTATAAACTCTTCTACAAAAATTCCTTTAAACATTCGTAAAAATTACTTTTATTAGTAAAAAAAATCATAAGAATCTTAAATATAAAAAAGGTACAAATAAATAACCACATTTTTTTGTCTATAAACGTCCGAAAACACATGTTTATAAAGAGTTAAGCTTTTATGTAAGTCCATAACAGCAGTATTTTTCAAATAATTTTGTTTCCGCTCGTATTAATAAATGCATCTCAAAGCTGAGATCGATCTTAAGATGCAGTTTTGACGTTTAGTGTATGGAACATCTGTCAAAAACGGTATCCTAAGTTCGATCTCAAGATTGAGATCGATTTCGATACGGGCCTAGGTTTTGATAGACAGTCAAATAAACTAACATTTATAGCTAGCTACGGTAGGTCACATATCTCCCTGAACATTCTCATTTGTTCAAATCGGCCATACTATTTTATTTACGAAAACTCGGTCCAACCTAATTGTTACCTACCTATTATGGGTTTACTAAAGCGCTGGATTCCTAAGAAAAAGGTACCGTCATATAACGGCCGCACTAGAACAAAAAACAGTGTCCAATACCGGTCTCTAGGCAACCGCGCCATAGTTTACATAGCCAATGTTCTAGTGCGGCCGTTATATATGACGCCACCGTTTTGGAGGAACCCATAACTTTAGACTCATAACGGTGACTACACAAAATTAAATTAAAATAGGTCCTTTACCACATTAAACTTCAGACCATCAGGAATAAAATGTGTGTAACGGCACGACTTTTATCCCCATTCGGGGGTAGTCAGAGGCTTGAGTGGACATACACCATCACATTGTGGAGGTATTAACCAACTCAAAGCCCACGTTTCACCAGATAGTCAGAACCCAACGTGACAGGTGGTGAACCTTGTCGCCGTGTATACAGGAACTGACTATTACCTAATCCCAAGGGATAGGTAGGTTTCCTCACGATGCTTTCCCTCACCGTAAAATATATTTGGCAAAATAAAATGTATTTGGCAATTTATGTATTAATGTTACCAAACATGTAAAAAAATAATAGAAATTCTCCACAACGGCTACGTGAAACTTATACCAAAATAATGCACAAGACCTTTTAACAATATAAAAGAAAGATAATTGGTTGTGATTCCAAAGAAAATAGTGCAAACGAATTTGAAAAACTGAGAATATACAGCGAGTTACGGCTCCCCGCATTTGTCTTTTACATTTGAATATAAACCAAAGTATATTACCGGACAACGTATAAAATATGTTAGATTGTTACAGGGTACTCCGAATTCGTTGACATTTATTACTCGGGTAATAAAACAAATAAAATAACCATGACTCCCCACTCAGTATGTAATTAAAATTCTTACACTCGATAACTATGTCACAAATTACATACAAACATAATTAATAAAGACTCTCGCTATATTTCAATCAATTGCAATTCAGCTCGCACAGCATCAGGTCTAAGCGCCCTATCGCACGAGGACACCAGCGGTAGCGCAACCAGTCGCACCACCAACAAAATGTATGGAGGGTATCGCACCTGGTGTCCGCTTGGTAGCGCAACCAATTCGGTGTCGGCTATCGAATCACCCGCTGGTGGCGTAGCCATGGTGCGATAGGGCGCTAAGGCTCGGCGCAAACAGGGCACCGACTACAGACACCGGTGGCCAGCGACAAGCAGCATACATGCTTTTTCGTTTCCGCACACGTGTGGCCGGTGGCGGCCACTCGCTAAGCAGTGTCCGCGACTGTGAACTGCTGTTTGATGGCCATCGGTAACTTCCGCGACTGAACTGCCTGTCGCTGGCCACCGGTGGTGGCCGGTGGCCCGTTTGCGCCGAGCCTAACTCATGTTATATGTTTCAGGTTTGTTTTAAATGTATTTTAAGTCAATCCTATGTAATGTCAACATTAAAATATGGTCAACGACTCCGAAGAACCTGTATTAAGTACTAACAAGTTACTAATAAGTATCAAAAATCTCAAATTGTCACAATTTAAACTTAAATTCTAATATATTATATAAATACAAATTAATACTTGTTCCTTAGGTAGCCTTCATATACCACGTTAACCCCGTTGTAATGCAAAATAATTTGTAATTTTACCAGAATAGGGTCCATTTTTTAATGGCGAGCAGTCTCCGCTCATAGCTCTAGACCGTGCACTCGTCAGCAAACACGGACTTACCATCCTTTGAACTCCGCACTGGTAGTAACTTTATTTAATGTGACTAGGCCCGCCACTCCCACCACTGTGACTCGTGTAAGCCAGGATCGACAGTGTCCAACGATGACGCCGAGGTGTGACCCTCGACGAGTCCCGGGGACCAGCTCAGTTGTCTTGGAACCCGCACCAATTTAATCAAAAGAAAGGATAGGAGGACTTGGAAGAAGATTATCCACTTCCGTTGCAAAGCGGGAGACAAAAATGACAGTATAGGCTGATAGCCACAGAAATAAGACTGTTACAACTGATGGAAGACCAGTTGTAAAGCACCATGGATAGCCATTTGACTATTTGGACCTAAACTTATGAGCTGGTAATAACTAACGAATTCCAAAACGCTGCGGGGAGGGAGGCATCACTATTTCAATTGGTCGATAAAACATAATAATGGACTGTGATTGGTTTATTCTAAATCTTATACACTTTATGAAGGAAATGTGTTTCGGATACATTTGTCCTAGAGTGCGGATTCCAAAGGGTGGTTGGTCCATGTCAGCATAGTACAGAGGCGTTAGACTGGTTTATGTTCTTGCATAAATTAAGAAGCAACGTGGTTTATGATGACTTGTTTATTAAAATATTTTGATTATTTATTTAACAACTTTAGGAGAAAAGCTGCCAATATTTCATAATTTATCCATTTTTCAAACTATAGGTAATTAAGGCTATTTCTTGCTACCAGATGGCACCACATTGGTTTAAGTGACCATAGATAGTAGAGTGTGTACTAGTGTGCGTATACTTGTCGCTATTAAATTGTATTTGTAGTGACGCCGACAGAAGTCATATACGGGCTGACTCGACCGGGGTAGTACCACAGATCACAGATGATCGGCGTAAAGTAGCTATACAATCTGCAGTATTATAGTACTGTTTACAATGTATTACAGTGTGCCCTCTTTAATAACAATTCCAGGCAAAGATTCGGCATTTTCTTATGGCATTATTTTAGCAGCGTTCACGTTTGGTAAGGTTATAATCACAACAATAATATACCCTCATACCTGTAACCCTTAAGGGGTAGGCAGAGGGAGGGCGAGTATTCGGGTCATAATCAAAATATTCTAATATAATATATTTAATTTAAAAACTTAATTATTGAATACAAAATTCTATGTTATATTTAGCAAGTTTGATGAGAGCTGACGTAAACCTCCAAATGTCCCACTGCTGGGTAAAGGCCTCCCCTTTCTGTATCCACAGGACCCTATCCTAGGCTTGTAGAGGCCACTTTTTACAAGTAATGACCATAACACCGGGACGCCATGGCGACGTCGATGACCACGAATCCAACTAATTCGTATTGAAATGTATGACAGGTAACAGAGATGGGCAAAATTTAATTGCAATTAATTAATTGCATATTGCATGTGGTGTCACAATTAACAATTAATAATAATAATAATATCGTGGGACATTTTTTACACACGGCTACTGATCCCAAACTAATCAGAGCTTGTACTATGGAAACCAGAGAACTGATATTATTACATATACTACTTTTTTATTTGTAAATAATATAATAATAATAATAAAGCCTTTATTTTCCCAATTCTTTACATGCAAAATTTCTTAATTGATTATAATAATAATTGATAAATACATAATTTAATAGATTCCCTAAGTCAATAAAGTTCATAAGTTAATAAATTCAATAAATTTCATAAATTAATAGATCAACAAATTTCATAAATTAATACAAATCATAAATAATAATAAATAATATTTTATATTTCATTGGGGTACCCATGTTTGGGTGTAGGCCTCCTCCAACCCCTTCCATTGCTCTCTGTCGTTAGCTTGTCGAGTCCATGTAGCTCCAGCCGCTTGGATAACATCATCGCACCAGCGTCGTCGCGGTCGTCCACGTAAGCGTTTCTTATCGTATGGGTACCAGTATATAATTCTGTTACTCCATCGATTATCTGTTAGTCGTGCTACGTGTCCAGCCCATCGCCATTTAAGCCTACAAGCCAATTCAACAGCATCTGTTACGTTTGTTATTTTCCTTATATCTTTATTTCTCTTTCTATCTTTCCGTGTAATACTTAACATGCTTCGTTCCGCTGCTCTTTGGAATACATTTATTTTCTGTACTATGTCCTTGGTTAGAGTCCATGTTTGACATCCATATAGTAACGTTGGAAGAACAACGGAGTCCATTGCTTTCTTTTTCAAATTTATTGGGATTTTTGACTTAAATACTTCTTTCATAGACCAGTATTTGCCCCAGGCTTTCTTTATTCTACGTTCGACTTCGCGAGATGTTTGATTTATGAAAGAAATATTTTGGCCCAGGTAAACGTATTCACCTACATATTCTATGTCTTGGGACATGGTTTTGATTGGTATTTTTTCACCGTTGGTCATTACTGCTGTTTTCTGTGTATTCATTTTTAGTCCACACTTTCTACTCTCTGTGTCTAGGGAGTTCAGCATTAATTCTAATTCTTGGTGACTTTCGGATAACAGAACGATGTCGTCAGCGAAGCGCAGGTTATTAAGGTACTCACCATTAATGTTGAGGCCTTTATTTTCCCAGTTTAACTGTCTGAAAATATGTTCTAATAGAGCCGTAAAAAGGTTTGGAGACATTGGGTCACCTTGTTTTACTCCTCTTTTAATATCAAATGGTTTCCCTTTGCTTTCTAGTTTTATTACTGCCTTGCTGTTCTTATAAATTTCTTTGAGTATTTCTACGTATCTAAGTTCCACTCCTTGGTTTACTAGCGCCAGCCACAAGGGTTCGTGTTGGATGGAATCGAATGCCTTGGAGTAGTCAACGAAGGCTATGTAGAGTTTCTTTCCATATTCTGAGAATTTTTCAATGAGTTGTGTTAATGTGAAAATGTGATCGGTGGTTGAGAAGCCTCGTCTAAATCCAGCCTATTCCCTGGGCTGGTTGCTATCCAATGCGTTTAGAATTCTGCGTAATAGTACTGTTGCAAAAACTTTGTACGTCGTCTGTTGTAGACTTATTGGTCTGTAGTTTTCTAAATTTGTTGGGTCTCCTTTTTTATATAACAGAGTTACGGTAGTATTTCGGTAGTATTTTTACGGTTATTTGTAAATACATACTTAATATACATACACACCCAGACTCCGGACATACAGACATGTTCATGCACACAAATGCATGTCCCGGGTAGGAATCGAACCTACGACCTGCAGAGTGAAAGACGCCATCACGCCAACCACGCCAACGGGCCAGTCGAATATTTAATATTAATAATAATTGTAATTTGTTTGCGGTTGACGAACAAATCAAAATTAATTATTAATTGTGACACCACATGAAATTTACAATTAATTAATTGCAATAATTTTTTTCCCAACTCTGACAGGTAACGCATGACTTCGGTCTGGCGACGTCGCCAATCTGGAAGCGTGGCCACGACCGTCCGCCCCCTACGTGGAGACCGGATACTCTAACGACCTGGCGAAGTCGCCAGTATTTTGTATACAGTTTGTACTGGCTACTTATTTGGCAACCCCACTCAGTGGGCAACTGGTCGCCAGGACGGACGCCCGTGTGTACGTTGGCTACTTATTTGGCGACGGTAGGTAGCCATGGCTACTCAGCCGGCGACGTCGCCATGGCATCCCGGTATGTTATGGCTCAAAAGGTGTTCAAATCGTCGCACCATCTTCGCGGTCTGCCACGACGTCGGTCGACCACCTTTGGACTCTCTTAGCAATAAAATAATCCATTGCGAAACCACTGGTCGTATTATAAATCGTAAATTCTTGGCGGTAAAATAGTAGTAAGAGTGTATTTTTTTGTGTGTGTGGTAGGGTACGTCAGTGTGTTTGGTTAGCTGTCTGTTAGGGTGTGTGTGTTCACGTAAGCTCCCTAGTTGCCAAGTACATTAAAAAACTACTGAAAAAATTTGGCTGCCTTAATAATAATATATTGTAATATCGAATGTTACGCAAGTCGACTGGAAGAATAAGAAACTTGTGAGGCGCCATCATTCGTGAGATCAGAATTTACTACACCACCAAGCCAACTAGACACTCGGGTATAAATATCAAATGATAATAAGTCAATGATTCCGCGGTCCGTCCACAACGTAGTGAGCCTGGACCAATGCCGGCACTCCTGTGGCAGTAGCTCCCACTACGTGGTGGTCGGACCGCGGAATCATTGACTTATTATCATTTGATATTTATACCCGAGTGTCTAGTTGGCTTGGTGGTGTAGTACTAATTAACTTACGAATTTCGGAATTTCCGTGAATTCTCTTTCACTCATATCGTTGGCCAACATTCACGCATTTTGTAAATTTTAATAGTAGCTTTCACTCAATGCGATTAAAATAAGAATAGGACGAGCTCTCGGCTAACTTCACTCATATAAAGTACTGTACTTATGAGTGAAGTTAGCCGAGAGACGGAACAGTTCCAGTTGTGACGTCACAACATGGCGCCACAATGAACCCACGTTGTCGAACAAATGAACCCACGCAACTAACATACGCCGCGTGCTCGTGCACCGCGGTGGAATACCGGCTTAAATTACACATGTTTCATTAGCCGTCTCACACTCATTGAGGTACTTAGTGACTCCAATATGTCTTACCTAAAAATTTCCAATTCTCACAAGATGGCACTTCTCACAAGACTTTCATATTCTTCTAGTCATGTTTCTAAACTAAATCTAATACTAGACCCGTATTAAAAATCCATCTCAAAGTTGAGAACGATCTTAAGATGCACTTTTGACGTTTGTATGGAACATCTGTCAAAACAGCGTCTCAAGTTCGATCTCAATCTTGAGATCGATTTATTAATACGGGCCGTAATGAGCTGATTAACATGGAATTTCTACAGTTAAATGATTAAAACAGCGAATATTTTGACGGTAACCTCATCGCATGAGTTCAGAGGTTGATTCAAGTACCACACCACCAAGTCTACTAGACAAAAGAAATGTGTGTAACGTCACGACTTTTATCCCCATTCGGGGGTAGTCAGAGGCTTGAGTGGCGATACACCACAACATTGTGGAGGTATTAACCAACTCAAAGCCCACGTTTCACCAGATAGTCAGAACCCAACGTGACAGGTGGTGAACCTTGTCGCCGTGTATACAGGAACTGACTATTACCTAATCCCGAGGGATAGGTAGGTTTCCTCACGATGTTTTCCCTCACCGTCAGCGAACTGTAAATTATGCACATAGATGAAAATTCATCCATTGGTGCATGCCCCACCGGGGATCGAACCTGGGACCTTCTGATTGCTAGCCCAACCTATTCACTCCTAGGCTACAGTCGCTTGTCTACTAGACACTCGGGTATAAATATATCAAATGATAATAAGTCCATGATTCCGCGGTCCGTCCTCCACGTAGTGGGAGCTACTGCCACAGGAGTGCCGGCATTGGCCCAGGCTCACTACGTTGTGGACGGACCGCGGAATCATTGACTTATTGTCATTTGATATGTATAACCCGAGTTTCAAGTTGGCTTGTTAAAGTAGTATATTCGCTATCTCAATGTGCAATCTTAAATTATAAAAAAATGCTTTTTAAATAAATAATGTCATGATGCATGTTGTCAGCGTCTGAAAAGAGATTACACAATTGAATTTTTTTATGTCCCCAGGTTCTTCACTTGGGGCAAATTCGACCCCATTATGGGCGTAGAGTTATTTTTACTGTGGGAGTGAATACATATTTAACATGAGCACCACCGTATTTACGGTCAAATTGATATCATTTAGATACTCGAGGCCAATAAGACTTCAATATACGCCTGACTTGGTATAAATTTGAAATAATATTACGCGTCACTTGGTATTAACTCGTCGTCATTTTAAGTGTCATATGAGGTCACTTCAACCTCATTATGAGTCGCATATGAGGTCGATTGGACCTTATTTTGGACCACAAATTAGGTCAATTCAACCTTTTTTTGACTTTAAAAAAGGTCACTTCAACCTCATTTGGAATACATATGAGGTCGATTGAAATATTACGCGTCAGTTGGTATTAACTCGTCGTCATTTTAGGTGTCATATGAGGTCACTTCAACCTCATTTTGGATCGCATATGAGGTCGATTGGACCACATTTTGGAGCTCAAATAAGGTCACTTCAACCTCATTTGGAACACATATGAGGTCGGTTGGACCACATTTTGGACCTCAAATGAGGTCGATTTGACCCCATTTTGGACCTCAAATAAGGTCACATCAACCTAATTTTGGACCTCAAATAAGGTCACTTCAACCTCATTTAGAACACATATGAGGTCCATTCGACCTCATAACAAGGGTCCTATCAGAGGATGGTACCTGCGGTCTAGACGCTGTCGGCGGGGCTCTGGAACTCTGCGAGCGCGTGCACGGGCGAGGGCTGCTTCTTCTGACTGCCGCGCCGCACCTTGGCACGCACTTCTTCCGGCTTCTCCGGACGAATCAGCGGCTTTTTCTCGGGCGCTTTCATGCGCCACACCACGATCGGCGACTGGGGGGAGGAAAGGGGGTGATTCACACTTAGGCTCGTATTATAGTCCGACCGCAAGCGCTGTACCGCGCCTTAGGTATGCGCGGGGAGGTGGGGGAGTGGGACGGCGGGAGCGATGAGCCCCCCGTCTCGCCGCTCGCGTACCTAAGGCGCGGTACAGCGCTTGCGATCAGACTATAATAAATGCATCTCAAAGTTAAGATCGATCATAAGACGCTTGACAGATGTTCCATAAATTAAACGTCAAAACTGCATCTTAAGATCGATCTCAACTTTGAGATGCATTTATTAATGAGCCTTTGACATGGATTCGAAATAAAATTAATGATAAAAACTGTGCTGACGACATTAAAATGTATTAAATAAGTATTGCAAATAAAATATAAACAAACATCAAGGAGCAGGGGTGAGGGGTGCGATGAATGCGCAGTGACCACAAATCAGCTAATTAAATATCGCCAGACTTCCACACCAGCTGTATGGCCCCAAACTAAGCAACGCTTGTACTATGGGTACCGTACAATGGACTGGGGGCGATCCCAGTGACACCCAGACCAGCGGGACGATTGCGTAACTTTTTCGTCAATGTTTCAATTGGTTTCGTTCACCCTGTGTTGCTTTATCAATTGAAATTTATTGAAATCGGGAACAATGAACTCCAGACTCATCCGGATTTCAATTAATTTCCACTGAAAATGCAATACGGGATGAACGAAACCAATTGAAACATTGACGTAAAAGTTACGCAATCGCCCCGTAGGTCAAATTACGAAAAGGCCGTTTCCGATATTTACCACCGGCGGGAATCGAACCCGAAACCACTGGATGCAGTGAACCGAGCGGCCAACGCTCAAACCACAGCGCCAAGCGGTCGTCAGATGTTGGAAATGAGAATCGCACTTGAAATTTAAACACCACAGAAGTGCAAGCCGTGCTTCGAACCTGTACCCTCCTGTTCCAAACCATATGTTTAATGGTGCTCCCACACTGCTGTTATAAAATGTTTACTAACTTTAGTAAAAATATTGTTAACAAACATTCGATCACAATGTTAAAAAATGTTTTCATGTTAGATAATGTTAGTAAACAATTTTATACAAAATTGTTAGTTACCAATTGTTAGCTAACAATTCCTAACATTTGTTACTAAATGTATTACAGTAGCGGCATTTTACCATGGCCGGTTTGACATGTGGGGGGGGGGAGAAAATGAACCTTATTATAACAAAATAAGACTGGCCGTTTAAAAAAATAAAAATGTCAATAAATGAATGTTAAAATGAATTTTATTCCGTTATAATAAGGTTCATCCTCTCCCCCTCCCACATGTCAAACCGGCCATAACGTGCCGCGTTCCTTCCACTCGACACCACCAAAACGACACCATCGGTGGTGTCGTTTGGAATCTCTAGTCCATACGACACCACCCTAGTGATGTCCAGAAACGCGTGTTTTTGACAAACAGCTCCCAGTTCATTAAAATAAATAAATATCAGACAACATCACATACATTGATCCGACCCCAAAGTTATTATTTCAAGTTATCTATAGTTAAACGATAATTAATAAAACAGAGTTTATGAAATAAATATAAACTAAACTAACTAAACTAACAGATAAATATAAACTTTATCAAATGACATACCTCATTAATGAAACTGCTTGAACTTAATTGGAGTTTTCATATCAACAACTTTGTATGTAGGTAACCTCACTAATAGTCGGTGGTGTCGTATGGACTAGAGATTCCATACGACACCACCGGTGGTGTCGTTTTGGTGGTGTCGAGTGGAAGGAACGACGTGCCGCAGGTATAAATGTATTAGTGTTATAAAATGTTTGTAAACATTTCACAACGGCAGTGTGGAACGATAATGATACACAAACAACTACAACGTACACGTAACTACGACTCACGTAATTCTGTCCGGTTGCAAGCAAGCGATAGCAGGTTATATTATTGTTAGCATCATTCAAGCTTATAAATACAGGGGGGTAAGTCACATACATAGATCTAAATAGATGACGCATGTCCCTCGTTTCTTATGAAAACCAAGTCAATGTGTATCCTTAGGGGCGCAATTAGGTTTAGGTTTGAGTATAAGGGTGGGGAAAATGACACGGGTCGACTTTGACCTCGAATGACCTTTAACCTTTAACTCCGAATGACCTTTGACCTCAAGTAACCATTCACACCGAATGACATTTGACCTCGAATTAACTTGACCTTTGACCTTGACCTTGAATGACCTTTGATCCCAAGGTCACGGACGAAGACCACGAGGTTTTTACAAATAACCAAATGGGTACTATTTGGCTCTGGCGTTTCGCCGGTTGTGCCGTGCATTGCACTGCATTTGATACACATTTTTGCACACTCAGTACATACACTTGCCGCATCTATTTAGATATACGTCTGTGGTATAAGTAGACATGTAAGCTATGGCGCGGCCTGGCAAGTCAACACGACAAGACTCCAGCAGGGCTAGCACACGCGCCAATACAAGACTTGTCACGCATTATGTTACACCGAGTCATAATCTCGCTCTCTCTTAATGCATAGGAAAGAATGAGATAAAATCGATTTATCTCGCTTTTAGCTCGCTAGCAGCTGGTTCACTGGTACCCTAGCAGCTGGTTCACTAGTACCCTAGCAGCTGGTTCACTGGTACCCTAGCAGCTGGTTCACTGGTACCCTAGCAGCTGGTTCACTGGTACCCTAGCAGCTGGTTCACTGGTACCCTAGCAGCTGGTTCACTGGTACCCTAGCAGCTGGTTCACTGGTACCCTAGCAGCTGGTTCACTGGTACCCTAGTAGCTGGTTCACTGGTACCCTAGCAGCTGGTTCACTGGTACCCTAGCAGCTGGTTCACTGGTACCCTAGCAGCTGGTTCACTGGTACCCTAGCAGCTGGTTCACTGGTACCCTAGTAGCTGGTTCACTGGTACCCTAGCAGCTGGTTCACTGGTACCCTAGCAGCTGGTTCACTGGTACCCTAGCAGCTGGTTCACTGGTACCCTAGCAGCTGGTCGCGTGGTACTCACCGCGATGGTCCCCTGGCGCGTGTACTTGGTGGAGGCGACGTAGGACGCCTTGACGGTGAGCACGACGGCGTTCATCAGGTTCTTGGCCGCCTGGATCAGCGACGTGGCACTGTCCAACTGAAACCAAGCGACCACATGTAATAGAAATTGCGTCTACATGTTATACTGTACAATCATATCGGTAGACAATACAGCAATCACTAGTCTATGATAATAATACTATTACCAATATAATATAATAATAATGGACACAATGCACAGGATGGATACCCGATAACGGACGTCGCGGTTGTGGTCGACCCAGAAAAAGATGGCGTGATGACCTCGACTGTTATCTGGAGAGATGGATGGAAGCGGCCTCAAATTGAGACCTGTGGAGTGTATTGGGGGAGACCTTTGCCCAGCAGTGGGACAGTATAGGTTTAAAAAAAAATTGCGTGGCGTCATTTTAGCGAAAAACGCTGACGCCCGTCGCCGTCGCGCGAAGTAGTGGCCGGGCCGTAATACCGCGCTAGTCCCTAATAGCGCGCTAGTCCCTAATACCGCGCTAGTCCCTAATACCGCGCTAGTCCCTAATACCGCGCTAGTCCCTAATACCGCGCTAGTCTCTTACGCCAGTCCGGTACATGTCTGCTTACCCCGCTGACGATGAGCTCGCCGGAGATGTTCTGCACGTCCGCCTTCACCTTGCTGGTGATCTGTATCTGGTGGCAGTACAGCGCGATGCGCTGCAGGTACGCCAGCAAGTCCTGCTTGGTTGATGACTCCGGGCACTGCGACAACACGGGACATACATCATCACGGGTCATTGTATCCCACGGATGGAAGGGGGGGGGGGGGGGGGGGGGGGGCAGAGACGAGCGTCTCGTTACACCGGGCACACTCCGCCTCGATGCGTGTATTCAGGCCATCATAATCCACCACGCTGGCCCAGTGCGTTATGTTAGGTGTTTTTTTTTTCAAATTTTCGAAAGGCATGTGAAGCGATTCGATTTTTTTTTAGATTTTCTAACTAAGCCATGCAGGTTCCCTGACGATGTTTTCCTTCACCGTAAGCAAGTGGTAATCATATTAAAGTTATGATTCGCACATAGATTTTGTAAAATCCAGAAGTGTGAGCCGGGGTTAAATCCTGCATTTTAAGCCCGCAAGAGAGCTTAAGCAATCGGCTATCACTGCTATAAAGTATTAAGTAAAGGGTATTTTTGAAAAAAAAAACCTCTCGGGAAGAGAGCCTGAGCCGAACGACCCGATACAACTTTTTTGCCAGTGACCTAGCATGTTTATCTATGGGCTGAATGACATGACCATCGAGTGGGCGTGGGCGCCCAACAGTGGGCGAGTCTCACCTGTTCAGCGATCTCCCTAGTCAGCTTGTCCAGCTTGGTGCCGGCTTCGGATATTTTCTTGGCTGCGTTGATTACGTCCATAGTGGTCTTAAGGGGGCCGCGACCTCTGCGGGGGGAGGGGGAGGGGTAATATTTAATTATATTTTTATTAATTGCTATAAAATAGAGAACCGACAAAAATATCCGAACTTTCTCGGACATAGCCGAAAAGTTCAGATAATCAAATCAAATCAAAAGTTTTTATTCATGTAAGCTCAATAAAGCGTTTATAAAATAGTCAAGATAATCAATATTTTAGCGTTACCACCGGTTCGTAATGTTGCTACCATTGAGAAGAGCCGGCAAGGAACTCAATGGTTACTCTTTTCAAAAGAATAATTGTACTTATACATTTTCAAACACCAACGCTGTGTGAGCAGGCAGGCATTAACACATTGTGAATTTAAAAAAAAAACAAAATTAGGTATTTAAATAAACAAAAAAAATAATATAGCTAGCCTAGAAAGCTGTGCATGCCTACTCCCACTTTACAGTTAAACCAAAAGGTGAATATTTCGAACTATTGTTTTGGTGTGATGCCTACATATTATGTTTCTTATGCGACTCAGATGGTAAACAAGCGTACGGCCTGCCTGATGTTAAACAGTTACCGTAGCCTATAGATGCTTGCAATACCATAGGCATCGTTCGAACGTTGCCGACCTGTATAGCCCGATTCACGTAACCAAAACCGTAACGACATCTCAGCGATATAGTCGTTGATAGACTTTTCGTAACAAGAAAAGGCTATCAACAACTATATCGCTGAAATGTCGTTACGGTTTTGGTTACTTGAATCGGGCCCCTGTAGGGTAGTGGAACAGAGCGAAGGGAAGGGGGGAGTTTGGGTTTCCGGCTCACTCATCGTACGAAACGTAGCTGTAATAGCTGGCTATAGCTTGACTCCACCACCAATAAATGTACTTTTTTTTTCGGTTACTTTCACGTATCGTATTTTTTTCGGATATTTTCACGTCAATATTTTTTATCATCGGATATATTCGTCTCGTACCTGGTGAAGTCGGTCATCTCGAGCATGATCATGCACATGTGCTTGGCCAGCATGATGATGTCGTTGCCGGCGTCATCCCACTTGGCCACTTCGTTGTCGAACGTCATCTTCTCCTGTCTGAAGAGCTCCACTTGCTGGAGGATCTTGCGCTTGTCCTCCTCTGTCATCTTGCGCATGGCTTCCTGGGAATCGGTAAATAAAAAAAAATATTTAAAATAAATGGGATATTATCCGAATAGTAAATTTGATAAATACCTAGGTACTTGAATAGTTTTTAATATTATCAATTGTTTTTTCGGATACGCTATTAAATGATTTCATATTTCGAAATGTGTTCGGATATTTCTACATTGAACTTTGACAAAAATAATTCTTAGATACAGTTCAATGTATACAAGTTTTCGGATATTTTTAGTTACGTGTCACGCTCTTGGTATTTTTTCGGATACGCATCTGTTAGTATCATAATATTAACTTGTAGTGTATGTTTAAGTATTTTAGACTCACCCTAGCGTTGGTAATGCCACTAATATCAGGATACTCGTCGACGCCATGCTCGCCCGTGTGCGCGCTCGCTGTAACCATAACATGTTTTATAACATAAAGCCCGGGTTTCCTCCGATAGCGGTGCCGTCAAATAGCGGCCGTAATATAGCGGTGCATGACGTCACTAGGATGTTGGCTATGTAAACTAGATTGGTAAACTAGATTGAGCGGTTTCCTAGTTCTAGAGACGTCATTTACCGCTATATTACGGCCGCTATATGACGGTACCACTTTCCCAGGAAACCAGAGCTTAACGCAGCCCCCCAGCTAAGTGGCTTCGTCTACGAGCGTGTCTACAAATCGCTACGCTTCATGTATGGAAATGACATAAGTCTCGTGATCTACTTATCGACTTGTAATGTCATTTCCATACATTTAACCGGAGCGATTTGTAGAAACGCTTTTAAACGAAGCCATTTGGCTAGGGGCGTGTTATGTTTTCAGATTATGTAACATGTTGTGGTAGACAAAAATATAATACAACCCTAGGTTTGCATTGACCATAAAGATACGATTCCGACGAACGCGGCAGACAGCAGACATCAGTCGGAATAAAGGTGGGAGTTCGATCAACGCGGCAAGACAGCAGACGACAGTCGGTCTCATACACATTGTAACGCCGTCTACCGTCGCGGCACATGTCATCGCCACGATTTGTATGAGACCGTCTGACGTCTGCTGTCTGCCGCGTTCGTCGGAATCGTACCTTAACACTGAAACAGGCTTTCTCTATTTTACGACAGCAAAAAATAGATACAACAATGTGTGTCAGGATATATGAAAGTAACAAACAGTTGAAATGTTATACAACATGTTACATAACCTGGACTCACCCATATTCTATGCAACATTGAACAAGCAACATATACCAACATGCAACAATTACACAACTAGATTATACAGGCTATTAAAACTCGAACCAAAGTGATGAAACATGATTTTTGGGTTCCCCAAATCTGGTAATATGTCAGTAATGTTTCTGCCACTTTATTGATAGGGTTTGGGGGAGGGGGGGGGGATGTATTGTGGGCCAAGCCAAAGGTCTTCCTGTGCTTGACACATTCAAAAACATGAATATATATTTCACTTGACACTGGCTATATGCGAACAGCAAAGCCATAACAAAAAAAAGGTTCCGTACCACCGTAATATAAAAACGTCAATAATATCAAGTTTCTTGTATATACCCTCTTTATTTTTAAATTTTATTTAATTTTTAGTATTTGTTGTTGTAGCGGCAACAGAAATACGCATTCTGTGAAAATTTCGATTCTCTCTACCTATGGTTCGTGAGATACAGCCCGCTGACAGACGGACGGACGGATGGACAGCGGAGGCTTAGTAATACGGTTCCGTTGGCACCCTTTGGGTACGGAACCCTAAAAACACTGTATTTGAGATCGGTTTATGAGATGCAGGATGCAGGGCGAGTGTGTCGGCGGCGGTCGTTGTTGGATTTGCTGTTAGAGTTGGTGTTGGTGTTAGAGTTGGTGTTGGAGTTTGTGTTGGTTTTGGTTTTTTTGGTGTTTGGTGTTGGAGTTGGTATTGGAGAAAATCACTGTATTTGAGATGGATTAATGAAATGCAAGGCAAGTGTCTCGTCGCTGGTCGTTGTTGGTGTTGGAGTTTGTGTTGGTTTTGTTGGTGTTAGTGTTAGAGTTGTTGTTGGAGTTGGAGTTTGTGTTAGTGCTAGAGTTAGTGTTGGAGTTGGTGTTGGAGAAGATCACTGTATTTGAGATGGATTAATGAGATGCAGGGCGAGTATGTCGGCGGCGATCTTTGTTGGTTTTGGTTGTGCTGATGTTGGTGTTGGAGCTGATGTAGGTGTTTGAGTTTGTGTTAGTTTTGGTTTTGTTGGTGTTAGAGTTGGTGTTTGGTGTTGGAGTTGGAGTTTGTGTTAGTGCTAGAGTTAGTGTTGGAGTTGGTGTTGGAGGAGATCACTGTATTTGAGATGGATTAATGAAATGCAGTGCGAGTGTCGGCGGCGGCTTTTGTTGGTGTTGGTTGTGTTGATGTTGGTGTTGGAGTGAAGGTTGGTGTTAGAGTTTGTGTTGGTTTTGGTTTAGTTGGTGTTTGCTGTTAGTGTTGGAGTTGGTGCTGGGGAAAATCACTGTATTTGAGATGGATTAATAAGATGCAAGGCGTGTATGTCGGCGGCGATCGTTTTTGGTGTTGGTTGTGTTGATGTTAGAGTTGGTATTGGTCTTGGCGTTGGTGTTGGTGTTGGTTATGGAGAGTGTCGTCACTAATCTGTTCGTCCGGGTGTACTCACAGCGGCTCCTGGTCTCCATGGTCATGTCCTCGACCGGCTCGAATTCGGTGTCCGTATCCAGGTCGTCGCTCGTCTGCCGTTAGTGACGTCACAACACACACATGCGAGACAAGGACAGATATACCACACTTAGCATGCGAGACTAATGATGATGACAGTGTACAATACAGGCCGTTTCAGTAACCCGAAATAAAAGTTTAAAACCAAAAAAACTTGATTAAGAAAAAGAAAGAAAACACTTGTCAATGCTTTCAATTTTGATTCCTGTGACTAACTGCAACCTCAGATCAAATAAAAGCTAGATACAACGTTGCGAACATCGAAGTGAGGCTGGTTAAAACTACGCTTTACCGTGTACATACACACTTACACACACAGACGTACAATGAAACTACGCCGAGCCTTGTTCGCGGCGCGGCGCACACGTGTTTATAAAACCGGCCTCACTTCGTTGTTCGCAACGTTGTTTTTTGTCTTTTATATTTGATCTGAGACTGCAACATAAAATATGAAGCCCAAATTTATAGACTTTCGCATTTATGATACAGCCTGTATAGTAAGTTAATGATCTAAAATGATTCTTAAGGTTAACCCACACTGAAAGATGCAAACAAAGGGAAGTCGCCGACTTTTTGCAGCGATGCAGTCGCGATACAGTCGCGCGACTGTATCGCTGCAAAAAGTCGCCGTGAGCGTCCCCGTTATAGGATGATAAAATCTAACTCTAGTTTAAGAGCGATCATGAGTACACTTTGACATTTTGCATATGACATAAGAATGACATTGTCACTGTCACTGTCAAACTAGAGGGCGGTGTAGGATCTATTCAGTGCCTCGAGGACTGCTAGGCCAATGGCCTACTAACAGATGGCCAACGACACCAGACACGGCGACCAGACGCAGCACCGACCTTTTAAGGACACATGCCCTTTGTAGAACCCCATGTTGTAGTGTAAGGACTTCAAAAGACCTAATAGCTTAAAAAACTGCTATTTTGCAATCAGCTTGCAATCTAAATGCAACCCATCTGAATAGAATACACCCTTAATGCCATCTCTATACTCTGATTGTTAATTATGTGGACTAAAATGACAGCTATAAATGTCAATTTATATTTTAACTAGCTTTTGCCCGCGACTTCGTCCGCGTAGACTTCAAAATAAAAAAAAACCGGGCAAGTGACTTAAGACTTTTTAGTACTTTTTAGTGCGCCAGGGTTTTTTAAGTCAGTATTTGCTTTTTTATAAAAATAATGTTATTTCACGATTTTTATTGGAGCCATACAAACTTTATCACGGTACCTAATTCGGTGAATGCGTGTTTTGGTAGGTAGGTATATAGAGCCAAAATCCCAAATCCCCCTCCCCTTCTCCACCCCTTTTCCTCCCCTCTCTTCCTTCTGCTCCCTCCCCCTCCATTTCCCTTTCCCTGTCCCCTCCCCCTTCCACTTCCCCCTACCTTACGTCTTCCCCTTCCTCCCTCACCTACCCTATGCATACTAAGTTTCAAGTCAATCGGGTACAAACATATTTTTCTGCCGTACTTTTCTACCTTTAGTTTCCCCCTTTTGGGTGTTGATTTACGAAATGATTTTTTATGGGATCAAACTGAAGTAGTACCTACCATATTCAGCTCAGCTTATACCCCAATTATTTAAAATGAACAATCATAACCAATTTCGAGATATGGATGACTAAAAATTCGCTGACCCCGCTCTCCCCTTTTCCTTCAAAATATTGAAAACGCCGAAACCCAGTTTGATTATTTAAAATGAACAATCATAACCAATTTCGAGATATGGATGACTAAACATTCGCTGACCCCGCTCTCCCCTTTTCCTTCAAAATATTAAAAACGCTGAAACCCCAGTCTGATTATTTAAAATGAACAATCATAACCAATTTCGAGATATGGATGACTAAAAATTCGCTGACCCCGCTCTCCCCTTTTCCTTCAAAATATTAAAAACGCTGAAACCCCAGTCATTTAAAATGAACAATCATAACCAATCTCGAGATATGGATGACTAAACATTCGCTGACCCCGCTCTCCCCTTTTCCTTCAAAATATTAAAAACGCTGAAACCACAGTCTGATTATTTAAAATGAACAATCATAACCAATTTTGAGATATGGATGACTAAACATTCGCTGACCCCGCTCTCCCCTTTTCCTTCAAAATATTAAAAACGCTGAAACCCCAATCTGATTATTTAAAATGAACAATCATAACCAATTTCGAGATATGGATGACTAAACATTCGCTGACCCCACTCTCCCCTTTTCCTTCAAAATATTAAAAACGCTGAAACCCCAGTCTGATTATTTAAAATGAACAATCATAACCAATTTCGAGATATGGATGACTAAAAATTCGCTGACCCCGCTCTCCCCTTTTCCGTCAAAATATTAAAAACGCCGAAACCCCAGTCTGATTATTTAAAAAGAACAATCATAACCAATTTCGAGATATGGATGACTAAAATTCGCTGACCCCGCTCTCCCCTTTTCCTTCAAAATATTAAAAACGCTGAAACCCCAGTCTGATTATTTAAAATGAACAATCATAACCAATTTTGAGATATGGATGACTAACCATGCGCTGACCCCGCTCTCCCCTTTCTCGTCAAAATGATTAAAAATACGGAAACCCCAGTCTGATCAATTCAAATAAGCAATCATAACCAATATCGAGATATGGATGACTTATTAAAACATCCATTGACCCCGTTTTCCCCTTTCCCGTCAAAATAACAAAACTCGACCACCCCTATACAAACTTTCACTCCACATTTCACCCCTTAGGGGTTGAATTTCCAAAAACACGAAAGAAATCTAAACACAAACTTTCATTCCCCTATTTCACCCCCTTAGGGGTTGAATTTCCAAAATCCCTGAAATTACTCTTTTTTATTTTTGAAAATACACCTAATCAGGAATTTTCATAATTCTAACTTCAAAAATGACGAACTTCCATACAAACTTTCATCCCTTATTTTACCCCCTTAGGGGTTGAATTTCAAAAAACCCTTTCTTAGTACACCTCTACACATCAAGACAAACCCACCCTCCAAATTTCAAGTCTCTACGATCAGCGGTTTAGGCTGTGTGTTGTCTGTCAGTCAGTCAGTCAGTCAGTCAGTCAGTCAGTCAGTCAGTCAGTCAATCAGGACTTTGATTCTTATATATTTAGATTGACGAGCCCGTTGGCGTGGTTGGCGTGATGGCGCCTTTCACGCTGCAGGTCGTAGGTTCCATTCCTACCCGAGACATACATTTGTGTGCATGAACATGTCTGTATGTCCCGAGTCTGGGTGTATATGTATATTAAGTATGTATTTACAAATAAAAAAGTAGTATATGTAGTAATATCAGTTATCTGGTTTCCATAGTACAAGCTCCGCTTAGTTTGGGATCAGGTAGCCGTGTGTAAAAAATGTCCCAGGATATTATTATTAACTGAAACAATTTTTTGCTAAGTGATCTTGTTTTTGTTATACTTCAATAAATAAAAATTGAATTAATTTGAACCAGAATCATAAAGAACATTATTCATGATGTACAGATCACATAAAATTTTACGTTTGACATAAGAAGCTGTCAATTTGGTCTAGCAAATAAAAAATCTGATTATAGTTTGAGAGCGATCTCGGAAATTTAATTCTTATGTCATGCACATAATTTAAAGTCCAAAGTGAACTCAGGATCCCTCTAGGTCTTCCTAAGGGTCAGACACAACTGAAACTGCCACACACAATCCCACAGAGTACACCAAGCGAATGCCACAGTATGTCCCCTTACACTTGCTGCGCGTCTCCAGGGTGTAGTGCTCGTCCAGGTCTACGTCCTCAGGATCCAGTTCCTCCTCATCCTGCCATGTAACCAGGTTTACAACCGGACTAAGGGGACCCCCCACTACTGTTACTAGGGGTCTATTCAGACTGGTCCACAGACTAGGGTCACAATTATCCCGTGTAATGACGCAGAAAAAAAATCAATAGATCTTCTTTTGTTTTTAATGTCCATGCGTAGGTGCCTGTGACACGCGATCGGTCAGTAATATTAATTCTTTTAACACCCCACTCCTGAGCACGGGCCTCGTCAATGCGAGGGGGATTCAGGCCATAATCCACCACGCTGGCCCAGTGCAAGTTGGTGGATTTCACATGTCTTTCGAGAATTTGTTAGATTTTCTAAGACATGCAGGTTTCCTCACGATGTTTTCCGTCACCGTAAGCAAGTGATAATCATATTAAAGTTATGATTCGCACATAGATTTCGAAAAATTCTGAATTGCGAGCAGGGATTTGAACCCTGGACCTTGAGCCTGCAAGACGCGTGCAACAAACAAACGGCTATCAATGCGCTCAGGTGTATTTCTGATTTATTTTCACCTTCAACTACTACAACGCCCAAGAAAGTAAAGGTGTTACCAGACCAACCGATCGATCGTCGGTCGATGGTAGAATGGATTAGTCGACGTCAGTCGATAGTTTCGACCACACCGATCAACTTCGATTAACGTCGATTAAAGTCGATCTGGTTAGGGGCCATCCATTAATTACGTCACACGAATTTCATGATTTTTAGACCCCACCCCCCCTTGTCACAGCTGGTCACATTTGCGAGACCCCCCCCCTCCCTGTATGACGTCACATATTTTTTATAATTTTCAGCAATTTTCAAAATTTTTCTTTAAAAATTCAAATTTCGGTTTTAATACTTGGATATATTCGATTTTTAAATGTGACGTCACAAAACTTAGGACCCCTCCCACCCCCTTGTCACACAATGTCACATTTCGTCGACCCCCTCCCCCCCTCTACGTGTGACGTAATTAATGGATGGCCTCTTAGTCGACGTTTTATGGTACAGTATCCGTCGATCAATCAAACCTACCACACCAATCGGTCAACGTCGATCGATGCCATCGATCAGCGATTGCTTGGTGTGGTAAAACCCTAATAGTGGCTGTGGGTAAAGAGAATCACAAATCGTTCAGAAATTTGAGCCTGGCCGCATTGCGAACACAAACCGCGCGTTTTTTATTTGCGAAGTTTATTTACCGCACCGCACCTTGTCAAATTGCGCGGTTTTAAAACCGCAAGTGCGGATACATTCATATGATTCCATGGGTTACAGAATTGTGGAAAAAACGCTTTTTTTATTCGCAATACGGCCAGGCTATTACATTAAAACAAGTATTTTTGAAGTGAAAACTTCTTTAGCGGCGTTGTGCACTTTTCTTGGGATGGGCAAAAAATGTTAAACTCGCGTCAAGACACGTGACCTGATCGAAAATTCGTAAGACGGATCTTGGGATGGGATGATCTTTTTGTTCCTACTGTTCATCTATACAAATCTTTCTCTCGTCTTTATCTCGCATCACAGCATCCCAATCTTACCCTGTTCATGAGCACGGCGCGTCGTATCTCTCTGACAGCGTCGTACACGAGCCGCGACGCGTCTATGAAGTCGTTCTCGTCGAGACCACCCCCCGCGCCGCCTCCCAGCGCGGAAACCGCCGCGTCCACACGCACCGCAAACTTTGACATCACTGGGGATGAGATTAATAAATAACAGATAAAACAGAGAAGTATTAAATTAAGGACACAGGACCGAGTGTTATGGAAAACCTTGGGGGAGGCCTATGTCCAACAGTGGACGTCTTTTAGCTGACATGATGATGGTAAGTGGCAATAAAAAAAAACTATTAACGAAAAAAACCCCAACAAAAAAAACAACAAAAAACATCGAAAACAAAACAAAACAGAGGTAAAACATCGTGAGGAAACCTACCTATCCCTCGGGATCAGGTAATAGTCAGTTCCTGTATACACGGCGACAAGGTTCACCACCTGTCACGTTGGGTTCTGACTATCTGGTGAAACGTGGGCTTTGAGTTGGTTAATACCTCCACAATGTGGTGGTGTATGGCCACTCAAGCCTCTGACTACCCCCGAATGGGGATAAATGTCGTGACGTTACATTTTACATTAACGTAAAATAGATAAGCCCGCTGAGTATCTTGCCGGATCTTCTCAGTCGAGGTCGCGTTTCCGATCCAGCGGTAGGATTAAGTTAAAAATGTAAAATGAAAATTTGTAAGTGCCTCCGTAGGTCTAAATGAAATAAACTTATTGTTTATTTTTATTTGAGTGATGGGCGATGGCTCAGTAGTCGAATACGAGGGGTGCAGGTTCGATTGCGGAGGTGCAGCATTTAAACACTTGTCTCTAATATTATCTTCGTGAATTCTCGATTATTAATCGTGAATTCTTAGCGGTTAACATGTTGTTACCCATCACGTTGTTTGACGGGCCCGTTAGCGTGGTTGGCGCGGAGGCGCCTTTCACGCTGCAGGTCGTAGGTTCGATTCCTACCCGGGACATGCATTTGTGTGCGTGAACATGTCTGTATGTCCCGAGTCTGGGTGTATATGTATATTAAGTATGTATTTACAAACAAAAAAGTAGTATATGTAGTAATATCAGTTATCTGGTTTCCATAGTACAAGCTCTGCTTAGTTTGGGATCAGGTAACAGTGTGTACAAAAATGTCCCACGATATTATTTATTTATTATTTATTTTATCTGCCAGAAGTCCTGTAGCGTCGACAACATGTTGATCGCCAAGAATTAATGATGATAATCTTAAAGGCTAATAGTATCGTAATGGACAATTTTTAAGGCGGTAGAGCCAAGCTGTAGCCAATTGACTGCAGCTCATATACGGGCTGGCTCGACCGGGGTACTACCACCCTCTCACAGAAGATCGGCGTAAAGAAGCTATTTACAGCTGCGTTGCGTACGATGAGTTAAAGAGCCGGAAGCCCAATCCTCCCCCTCCCCCTCCCTCCATCCCACTCCCCTTCAGGTCGGCAATGTGCGAGCAATGTCTTTGGTATTGCAAGCATCTATTACTGTTTAGCCTTCAGTTACTGCTAAACATCAAGCAATTTGAATATTCCTAACATTCTAATCGCCTAATGAATCAACACTAAAAATCATTAATTAGTTGGAGCGCGGCCTTCGTGGATGTTATTTGAACAACATTCCACCGCGGGTTATGTAAACAGCCTCTATTGACATTTTACTGCCGTGTCAAGTTCATCAGGGCTAGCACACGCGACCATCCGACCACACGATATATCGAAATACAGGATATACAGGGCCTGTAGCCAAGTTGACATTCTACAATCGTGAACGCTAATAGAAAACGAAAAAAATGTATGGGAATGAAATATCTCATCGTTAAATCACGTGGTTTTACGCTAAGAGAACGTACCCATACTACGTGACCCGTTCATGGGGGGAGGGTCAAAATACCACACTTGGTCACAGGGGCAGGGGAAAACTGGACAGGATGCGGGACACAGGATACAGGATACGGGATTTCCGGGATTCGGGTCCGGGATTCGGAAAACGAGATTCGGGATATACGGGTACGCAGTACGGGATACGGGTGCACAGCGTTTAACGATTAAAAAAAAAAAATGGGTCACTCGTAGTATGGGTACGTTCCTCAGGCGTTCACAATTGGAGAAAGAGAATAGAAACAAATCTTTTGCAACTTGGCTAGGGGCCCAGATGCTTTAAACGTTGGAATGGCAATAAATTCACCCACTTTTATTTACTAGGCTTCAAAAAAAAATGATGATCGCTGCAATAACAACTTTTGAAGGTGGTTAAGTTGTAGCCAATGGACTGCAGCTCATATACGGGCTTCCTCGACCGGGGTACTACCACCCTTTCACAAAAGATCAGCATAAAGTAGCTATTACAGCTGCGTTTCGTATGAGAGAGCCGGAAACACAACCTCCCTCCCCCCTCCCTCTGTCCCACTCCCCTTCAGGTCGGCAACGTGCGAGCAATGCCTTTGGTATTGCAAGCATATGTAACGTCACGACTTTTATCCTCATTCGGGGGTAGTCAGAGGCTTGAGTGGCCATACACCACCACATTGTGGAGGTATTAACCAACTCGAAGCCCACGTTTCACCAGATAGTCAGAACCCAACGTGACAGGTGGTGAAGCTTGTCGCCGTGTATACAGGAACTGACTATTACCTAATCCCGAGGGATAGGTAGGTTTCCTCACGATATAAACATGCAATTTGAGTTTGTGTATCTGGGTTCAAAGTTTACAAGAGATGGAAAGTGTGAGAGTGATATTGAAAGAAGAGTGAATGCAGGAAACATGGTGAATGGAGCTTTGCACTCCTTTATGACAGTCGGAAGGTGTCTAACAAGGCTCGTTCGGCTGTGCATGGGGGGGTGTTGGTTCCGATACTCATGTACGGAAGTGAAAGTTGGGTATGGCAGAAGAAACATGAAAGCAGAATAAATGCAGTTGAGATGAGAGCGTTAAGAAGTATGATAGGAGTTAAACTGAGTGACAGGATAAGAAATAGTGAGATAAGGAAACGTTGTGGTGTGAAAGAAGATGTAGTGACTAAAATTGAGAAAGGTATGCTGAGATGGTTTGGCCATGTCGAGAGAATGAATGAAGAACGATTGAAGAAAATAGTGTATAAGGCGAGTGTGAATGAAAGTGTTGGAAGGGGTAGACCTAGGCGGACGTTTCGAGACCAAATCAGGGACGTCTTGAAAAAAGGCCAGATCAAGAGTACCCTAAACCGAAGAGCATGTATGAAGGGAATAATGAAAGTGGACGAAGCGAAACAAGTATGTAAGGATCGTACCAAGTGGAAAGAAGTGGTCTCTGCCTACCCCTACGGGAAACAGGCGTGATTATAAGTATGTATAAACACGCAAGCAAGCAAGCATATAAACTACGGTAACTGATTAACATCAGGCGGGCCGTACGCTTGCTGAAAGCTACCGCAAGCAAAGCCGCGGCGATTGCTAGTGGATAGACAGATGGCAGCCCCGCTGACCCCAACGTCTCGACCTAGGTTCAAGGCCCTGTTGCGGAGGAGTTTATTAGGTACCCGATCAATATTCGAGATGACAAGGCTACCACACGACGCACAATAACAACTACTATCAATGCCCTATAGTACTGAACCTACCTATCCCTCGGGATTAGGTAATAGTCAGTTCCTGTATACACGGCGACAAGGTTCACCACCTGTCACGTTGGGTTCTGACTATCTGGTGAAACGTGGGCTTTGAGTTGGTTAATACCTCCACAATGTGGTGGTGTATGGCCACTCAAGCCTCTGACTACCCCCGAATGGGGATAAAAGTCGTGACGTTACATTTCATTTTAATTTTTTTACATAGAGGCGCTCATAGCCAGCTGCTATCACTGATCGGTAAACGATCGGAGGTTAAGCAACGCTCGGCAAGGTCAGGCAGAGATGGGTGACCATTTAGTGGCATTTGAACTGAGCGTCTCGCACGTTAAGTCGGCGCCGGTTGTTGTCATCTAGGCAGTCGTTAAGCCTTGTCAGAAGCCGCCTGGCTTGAACAACTCTGACACCAGGTACCAGGGAACCATACGATAAGAACCCGGAACGGTCACGAGGACGGTGCCTATAACTACTGGGCCGTCGTGAGTATGTAGATTTAAATCCGTCGCCATACAAACCGGACCGACATGAGTACCACGGACAAACCACATTTTGGACCGCACACTAGGAATAACTCGCACCAGAATATAATAGAAAATAACGATTATGATTGTTCGAAGCGGAAGCAAAACATTGTGATCGGTCTATCGAAAATTATTATAGATTATCATTGGTCAATCAGAAATCTTATATTATTAAGGCGATTACTCTAAGTAAATACGCGTGATTGGAGGCTAATCTCTTAAATTTATATATTTTTGTAAACTTGTCTTATTTTTTTTCGACCAAAGTTAATTAAAGAAAATACTTAAATTTGACACGTAATCGTTTCTCACATCGCAATTTATTATTATCCATATTTTCGCAAAACAGTGAGCGGGGTCGGTGCGCATCACCACCAATCCAGACGGCCAACGTCATCAACAGAAACAAGCTCCTCTTAAGCGTATGTAAAATTGTATAAAAAAAAATGTTTTTCCAAAATACACGGGAGATAATTTCTAGCAGTTTTTATGACGATGAAGGTAAGTACTCGATGGTAGCATTTAAAATTAAGTCGAATTTTCAGTGGACCTCACTAGGCCTAGCCTGTATCGTGAGGTCCAAAACAAAACGTTCGGAAACTTTCGAAAACTTGTCCTAAACTGCGGATTCCAAATAGTGATAGGTCCCAGGTACTTCATTAGTTATTTTAAACATGATATTTGTGTTGCATACAGTTGATGAGCCAGTGTTTTGTGTCTGTATGCCAAAGGTGAAGGATGCGCATGAGCATACACAGAGCTACGATGAATAGACACGGCAAGCAAGTAATATTACTTCATTCGAAGATGTCAGATAACGACCTGCGACCTCTTAAACCATATCAGACAAACAATTTAACTAAGGCTCATATTAATAGCCGCATCTCAAAGTTGAGATCGATCTTAAGATGCAGTTTTGACGTTTAATGTTTGACATCTGTCAAAAACAGCATCTTAAGATCTCGATCTTAGCTTTAATATGCATTTATTATTACGAGCCTAAATGACAGAACTTTAGAATGTCCAGTGGCGTATTTGAACGGGATATAGGGTCAGGCAGGCTGCTAAGGGCGGCCGCCGCCCCTCGTGTTTTATCAAATATTTTTATGCGCTTTGAAGAACCTCATGTTGTAGTGCAAAAACTTCTGGAGTATAGTTACTTGCTATCATTCTTCGACCAGTGTTTACAGATGAGTCTTAAAACGATTGCGTTTTCTACATCAATATAAGGGGCGCCAAACTTTACAGGGCGGCAAATGTTTAGTCTCAAATGTTTGCGCTTTTCTTCGTCAATTTAGGGGGCGGGGCGTCCATAAATTATTTGAGGTATTTAGGGGGGGAGGGGGTCGAGCAAAATCTCACCAAATCTCACTGGGGGGAGAGGGGGGGTCTCGAAAAATGTCACGTAATTTTTTTTTACCGCTAGAAACAGTGTAATTGCAAGAAAACTGGGTTAAATTAAGTAAAACATGTTTCTCCTCTAGAATATAGCTTTTGAAAAATCTCACGGGAGATTAAAGGGGGAGGGAGGGGGTCGAGCAAAATCTCACGAAATCTCACCAAGGGGGGAGGGGAGTCGAAAAATCTCAAAAATCACCTCATGTAATTTATGGACGTCCCCTTATCGGGCGGCACTGTACAGGCTCAGGGGCCTTACCACGAGCTCTTGTCGCGATTCAATTATAGGAACGTTTTAACGACGTTTTAATGACGTTTCTTATTGTCATGACAATAAGGTACGTCATTGCACAAAAAGTCGCTGAAACGTTAATACGTTCCTGCAATTGAACCGCGACAAGAGCTTGTGGTAAGCCCCCAGGGCGCCAAATGTTAAAATACACCACTGACAATGCCCCGAGTACCGTTAGTTATTTTGCTTGTCCATGTCTATTACATTCCTAAGTCTGTGTTGTCAATAGATCAAATGTGTTAGCAATAAACACAGGTCCGACTCCGAATGTTATTTCAGGAAGTAGTAATAACAATAATCAGAGATTTAGGCATTATCTTCCAAAATGCCAAACGTATGACACAAACAAACATATTCCTAACGATTTCCGTTAAGTTTACGTCTATTTAAAAAAAGCAACTGTAGCCTAGTGGTGAATAGGTTGGGCTTGCAATCAGAAGGTCCCAGGTTCGATCCCCGGTGGGGCATGCACTAATAGATGAATTTTCATCTATGTGCATAATTTACAGTTCGCTGACGGTGAGGGAAAACATCGTGAGGAAACCTACCTATCCCTCGGGATTAGGTAATAGTCAGTTCCTGTATACACGGCGACAAGGTTCACCACCTGTCACGTTGGGTTCTGACTATCTGGTGAAACGTGGGCTTTGAGTTGGTTAACACCTCCACAATGTGGTGGTGTATGGCCACTCAAGCCTCTGACTACCCGCGAATGGGGATAAAAGTCGTTACGTTACATTTCACATTTTACTATTTTTATTGTCTTCTTCTTATCGTATGGTTCCCTGGTACCTGGTGTCAGAGTTGTTCAAGCCGGGCGGCCTCTGACATGGCTTAACGACTGCCTAGATGACAACAACCGGGACCGACATTTTACGTGCCTTCCCAAGCACGGAGACGCTCAGTTCGAATGCCACTAAATGGTCACCCATCTCTGCCTGACCTTGCCAAGTGTTGCTTAACCTCCGATCGTTTACCGATCAGTGATGGCAGCTGGCTATGAGCGCCTCATTTTTATGGTACTGAGGTGGCAAACAAGCGTACGGTCCGCCTAATGTTAATCAGTTACCGTAGCCTATAGATACTTGCAATACCAAAGGTCCTCTCTCACTCATCGTACGAAACGCAGCTGGAATAGCAACTTTACGCCGATTATGAGAGGGTGGTACTACCCCGGTCGAGCCAGCCCGTATATGAGCTGCAGTCAACTGGCTACAGCCAGAGTTGGGCAAAATTTAATTGCAATTAAGTAATTAAATCGCAGGTGGTGCCATAATTAACAATTAATTTTGATTTGTTCGTGATTGCAATTTGCAATTAATTAATTGCAATTAAATTTTGCCCAACTCTGGTTACAGCTTGGCTCTACCGGCAATAAACTTAAATACAATTACGTCATATATCTAAACACAAATTTTAATAAACTAATCGGCGTATGCATACAAAATGGAGTTTATTTTTAACCCGTCTCAAACTTACGTAAGAATCTAACTTTATGAATTTTTAATACTAATTACTGTCCTAATGCTAAGGTTACACGGCGACACTAGACACTAACACTCAGTGTATACATCGAGTGTCTGCGTGTGTACACCACTGCGACACCTTTTTACAGTTGTAGTGGCGGTGTCGGTACACTGAGATACACTGAGTGTCAAGTAACTGAGGGCCTACTCTTTTACAAACGAAAACGAAATTTCGGACGAAATTCGCGTATTTCCTACTACTTTTCTAATTGATTCTGCCATTTCTTACGAACGAAAATTGTTTGACGTTTAGAATCGACGACGACGACGACGAAGACGTCAAATAATTTTCGTTCGTACGAAATGTCGGAATGAATGAAAACATAGTAAGAAAAACACGAAATTTCGTTTTCGTTTGGACAATCATGCCTGTATTCCCCAGTGGGGTAGGCAGGAGGTGCGCATTTCACCGATGGTATTTGCCTGGCTTTACTCCTTATAACATGAGCAATCTGCCAGTGAAAGTCCCGTCAAAATCGGTCGAGCAGATTCGGAGATCAGCCGTCACAAACAGACAGAGAGACAAACATTTTAAAAATTGCTTATCTTACTTCCTACTAACCCTATCATACTATCATACTAATATTATAAATGCGAAAGTGTGTGTGTGTGTGAATGTTTGTTACCACGTATCTCCATAACTACTAAACCGATTTTAATGTCACTTTGGATTCTGACTATCTGGTGAAACGTGGGCTTTGAGTTGGCTTAATACCTCCACAATGTGGTGGTGTATGGCCACTGAAGCCTCCGACTACCCCCGAATGGGGATAAAAGTCGTGACGCATTTTTTTTTCGATTTTAATGTTTGAAACGTAGATAGCGTAGGCTCTGAAATAAGACATAGGCTATTCATACACATCACGCCGAAGCCGCGGGGCACAGCTAGTTTGTTATAAGTACCATATATACTTTCATAAGAATGTAGTAAGGGGCGTCCATAAATTACGTGAGGCACTTAGGGGGGAGGGGGTCGAGCCAAATCTCACGTGGTGGAGAGGGGAGGTCACGGCAAATTTCACGTAATTTTTTTACCGCAAGAAACTGTAAAATTGTAAGAAAACTGGATTAAATTAAAGTAAAACATGTTTCTCCACTAGAATATGGCTTTTGATAAACCTCACGTGAGATTCGAGGGGGAGGGAGGCCGAGCAAAATCTCACGAAATCTCACCAAGGGGAGGGGTAGTCGAAAAATCTCAAAAATAACCTTACGTAATTTAACGCCCCCTAAAAAGCTGTTATTTTGACATTACATACAGACACTTCAATTTTATCTATTTGTAAAGATTCCGCAAAAAGGTTCCATTATAGAATGCAATACGTTCGGCGTCAGTTGTACAATACTTGTGATATTACGACACGTGCGCTGTGACAGACAGACGGACGAACACTATTGATTGATGATAATCAATTACACACAGATTACATAAGTAACGTGCGCAGATGCGACACACAATCCACGACCCACGTACTTTACCAAGCCAACTAGGAACTCGAATGGAATGCGGTTTTCCCGCCCGCACACCTGCCACCGCCTGCGGCTTCTCGCTCGCTACACATTGCGGGTGACGTCACATTTGACAGGATCCTACTTAGCTTGGTGTAGTAGTACGCCTACATAATAACGACGTAAATACCTATTAGAGATGTGCCGAGTACAGCCTTACTCGAGTACTCAGACTATAGGATTCGAGTACCCGGTACTCGAGTACGGGTTGCGAGTACTTCATGGTTTTCGAATCCTAAGTCGGGTACTCAAATCGCGACCTTATGACTACAAACTTAAAATCTATTTTTACCTGACTACACCGAAAAAATAATTGGAAAAACAGGTAATTATTAATACACACTGAAGGGGAGTGGGACAGAGGGAGGGGAAGGGGGGGTTGGGTTTCGACTCTCTCACTCTCGAAAATGGCGATAAAAAAACAATGTAAAAAAGACAAGCCCGCTGAGTTTCTTGCCGGATCTTCTCAGTCGAGGTCGCGTTTCCGATCCGGCGGTAGAATTTAAGGAAAAAAAAATGTAAAATGACAATTTGTAAGTGCCCCCGTAGGGATAAACAAAATAAACATTTTGAATTGTACGAAACCCAGCTGTAATAGCTAGTGCTACCCCGGTCGAGCTATTATAGGAGCTGCAGTCAATTGGCAACAGCTTGGCTCCACCACCATGTCGACGGCGTCATATCTACGTAATATTCTATGGCCTATGACCACATCGGTGAGTGTCTTTCCTTGTTATTCATGTTTCTATAGAAGTTCACGTGACGTGGCGTAATATTTATTGAATGGGTTTGTCAATGTTAATTAATATTTGGAGATGAATTATATTTCGTAAAGATTAATCAATTCTGATTTACTAACGCACCAGCTGTATGGTCCCAAACTAAGCAACGCTCGTACTATGGGTAACGTACAATGGACTGGGGGCGATCCCAATCTCACCTAATCTCACGTAGCGCAGGGGGTCTCGGAAAATATCACGTATTTATTTTCCGCAAGAAATAGTGTTAATTTGAGAGAAAATTGGGGTTCATTTAAGTAAAATGTGATTCTCCACTAAATTAAGGCTTTAAAAAATATCACGTATCAGGGAAGGGATCGAGCCAAATCTCTCGACATATCACTAAGGGGGAGGGGGGGTCGAAAAATTACCAAAATCGCCTCACGTAATTTATGGACGCCCCCTTGAGACAAGGTATGAAAGTATTGAGGAAAATGTGTGAAGATGTCACCCACCCAATTATGGCGTGCGGAGACAGTTGCTTAACCCCGAATAAGGCCCACGCAAAAACCGACCAGCGACGCATTATTGTGAAAGGATGAGTTATTATTAATGATCTGTCCGTAAACGGCTTGCTTCGTAGGGTTGTCAATAACGGAATTTATTTTAAATCGATATTTTCGAAAATTACCAAAGTGTTTTATCATTTTTACAGAAAAATAAAACTTGCACAACATACACAATATTTAACATTTGACCATTTGTTAACTATATTATCAACTAGCTGTGCCCGTGACTTCGTAAGCATGACAGTTAACAAAAAAAAAAACGATCGGAATTTAACAAAAAATATGTTTGTTAATGTTTGCAAACATAAAAGTAGCCGAAGTTACTCCTAATAAAATCACATCTGCCAGTGAAACAAAATGTATAAGAAATTCCTAAAAGTGTAGTAGGTATCATAGAGTAAAGACTAAAGATAGAGGTGCCCTTATTAGATTTCCCTATGAAACAACGCGTGGAAATTTTGCGCGGGGTGGCGCGGGTGGTGGGGGTTAAAAACTGGGAGGGCAATTTACAAGCTCCGCCTCCCCGATCTACTGGTAAATAGCATAACTACTGGGTTCGTTTTATTTCGATGTTAGTACGTAGTTTAACTTTTTCACACTAGATGTCACTAAGTGTAGGTTCATATAAAAAACGTACCGAGGGTCGCCATCTAGTGTCGAATAGAATTATATTTGGGATGCGAACGTTGGCAAGACGTCTGCACAGGACGAACGCCAACAGCACACTGACTTAAGCCACGCCTACTGTGATGACGTCACCGGCCGAGCTGTGCGATGTAATAGCAACGCGGCCTGGTAGCTTAGACCCAGTCCTTTATATGGTTCGTCTATGAGTAGGTATACATTTATCCAATAATTTTATAAAAAGTAAAAAATAATATATTAATTTTAAAAAATTAAAAAAGTTTTTATCTCACAATTTCGTACTTCTAGCTACAACCTCAAAATTATAATAATAAAAATAATAATATCCTGGGACATTTTTGTACACACGGTTACCTGATCCCAAACTAAGCAGAGCTTGTACTATGGAAACCAGATAACTGATATTACTACATATACTACAGATATTACTACTACAAATGCATGTCCCGGGTAGGAATCGAACCTACGACCTGCAGCGTGAAAGGCGCCTCCGCGCCAACTACGCTAACGGGCCTGTTATCGTTTCCAATATGCCATGTCAATATCAAGAATGGCCGTTTTTCCACCAGCCGCCACGGCACCGGCACCGGCACAGTGACGGCTTTTTGCGGAGTTGTCACTGGTCAGTAACCAATGACAACTGGTGGCTGACCAATGAAAAAGCTGCCGCCATGTCGGTGCCGGTGCCGTGCCGGCCAGTGGAAAATCGGCCAATAGAATCAAGTTTCGAACACTTGCCAACCCTACGCAAAATTATGAATAAAGATTTATTGAATCTTTCGCGCGTCTCCACATTGCTGACCTACTTATAGGTCGGGGCGTGTACATGCATCTCTTTATAACTACAAGGGCACATTATTCTGGGTTCATCATCATCATGTCAGCCAAAAGACGTCCACTGTTGGACATAGGCCTCCCCCGCGGTGTCCCGCAACGCCCGGTCCTGTGCTACTTGCATCCAGCGGTTTCCCGCGACCTTCACTAGGTCGTCGGTACGGTTTGGTCAGAGCCATTCCAATCAGTTTTTTTTTATGGGACTGAGGTGGTAAACAAGCATACGGCCCGCCTGATGTTAAGCAGTTACCATAGCCTAAAGATGCTTGCAATACCAAAGGCTTTGCTCCCTCGTTGCTACCTGCCGGGCAGTGGAATGATGAGAGGGGAAGAAAGGGGAGGAGTTGGGCTTCCGGCTCTCTCACTCAACGCAGCTGTAATAGCTACTTTACGCCGATATTCTGTGAGAGGGTGGTACTACCCAGTTGAACAGATATAGAGCGGCGCGCGACAGGCGGCGAGGCATCGCGAACACGCAGCTCCTATTAGACGGCGCGTGGTGTTGATTCACACGACAAGACACCCGCAGGGGGACTGGGGGTAGGAGAGGGGCTGTTCTAATTCTTACTACACACCATTATTAATCAAGAAAGTCGAACTGTATGGTCACAAACTAAGCAACGCTTGTACTATGGCTACCATACAATGGACTGGGGGCGATGACCATACGGAGAAATATGGATTCGTTGCGATGATGTGGGTCAAAGGACCTGTGACAGCCGATAACATGTCGACCGCCCAGAGTTGTGCAAAATTTAATTGCAATTAATTAATTACAAATTGCAGGTGATGTCACAATTAACAATTAATTTTGATTTGTTTGTAAATCGCGAACGAATCACAATTAATTGTTAATTGTGACATCACCTGCAATTTGCAATTAATTAATCGCAATTAAATTTTGCTCAACTCTGCGACCGCCAAGCATTTGCGATTTAAATTCTAATTCAAATCGTTTATTTTGTTTAGGCCTACGGGGGCACTTACAAATTGTCATTTTACATTTTTCCTTATATTCTACCGCCGTATCGGAAACGCGATTTATGATGAAGAATTCACGAATGATCAGTGAACGTCAATATTAATTAATACTTATTTTCTTTGTTTATTTTTTTGTATTTTTGCTTACCGTAATAAAGTTTTTCTTTCTTTCTTTCAATATTGGTAAAAAAGATCAGACCTCAGATTACCCACTAACCCTAATATTAAAAGGACCTAAATTAATTTGAGCACCAATTCAACCTGCCTCTCAAGGAATTAAGACGTAATCATTGATGTACCATTTTAGCAGATATGGTACCTTCAAACATCACCACTAAACTTGTGCTCAGCACACCACTACATGCAGCGACATTGACACATCTGATATCGCACTCGCAATTCAACATATAATAATATAATAATAATTTAGCCCTTTTAACGTCTCACTCCTGGGCACGGGCCTCCCCTCAATGCGAGGGGGATTCAGGCCATAATCCACCACGCTGGCCCGGTGCGGGTTGGTGGATTTCACATGTCTAAGACATGCAGGTTTCCTCACGATGTTTTCCTTCACCGCAAGCAAGTGATAATCATATTAAAGTTATGATTCACACATAGATTTCGAAAAATCCAGTGGTGTGAGCCAGGGTTTGAACCCAGGACCTTAAGCCCGCAAGACGCGTGCTTAACCAATCGGCTACCACTGCTCTACAAACATAGTAAATACATTATTCACCACAAGATGAGCCACATTGGCAACACCGATATGTTTTCAACGTTATGAGTGAGTGAAACGGAAGCCCAACCCCCCCCCCCCCCTTTCCCTTCCCTCTGTCACATTTCCCTTCAGGTTGGCAATGTGCGAGCGATGCCTTTAGTATTGCAAGCATCTATAAGCTACGGTAACTACTTAACATCGGGCGGGCCGTGCGCTTGTTGGCCACCTTAGCAACATAAAAATTGAAAAGAGTACCATTGAGTTTCTTGCCGGCTCTTCTCAATGGAAGCAACATTACGAACCGGTGGTAACGCTAAAATATTCTTTTTTAACGATTCATCAACGCTGCCTCTAGATTACATGAACAAAAAAACGACTTTTTGACTTTGACTAAAAAAAAATACAAAAAAAGTGTCTCCCTCTATCTTGGTAATATCTTTGGACGTAGTAGTTTATAGCATCTCAGCCGACCTTGGTTTTGTACGTCTCTACGGTTTATAAGAGCTTGTGTGGCGGAGGCTACCCACAGTGCGCCGTGAATTGTGTCAGTGTGAAGTGTTGTTTAACTATTATAATGGTGAGTACAGTGTTTTGGAGTAGGCAGATGATAGTTCAATTATTTTAAGAAAAAAACCAGCCATATGCGTGTCGGACTCGCACATAAAGGGTTCCGTACCACCATAGAATATAAAGACACATCCCCAAAAATGGTGATATTTAGAGTCACACGTTGAATGTATGGAAACCGATAAAAAATAAGTCAAAAATATCAAGTTTATTGTATGGGGACCCCCTATATTTTTAAATTTTATTGTATTTTAAGTATTTGTTGTTGTAGCAGCAATAGAAATACACATTCTGTGAAAATTTCAATTATCTACCAATTACGGTTCGTGAGATACCCCGCTGACAGACGGACAGAGGGACAGCGTAGGCTTAGTAATAGGGTCCCGTTGGGTAGGGACCCTAAAAACTGACCCCAAAAAAGTACTAGAGGACTAAAGATCGACAGGGTGAATTTGAAATCATGGGCATCCTTTTAAACGGTGATTCTACACATGATTCAGAATATTTAGGGAATATTAATCAACAAATCAATTGGTAAACATTTATTGACCGGGTAAGGTAACCAGGGTCGGATTTGATACGCTGGCTGCCCTAGGCCTATATAAGATTGCCATCCTACTTGCCGTAAAGGACGAAAAATTGAATGATAATGTATAAGAATAAAAAATAACTAAAGTCTGTAAATGATAAAAAAAATATCTAATTGATACCGGTATACGGTTTTTGCGAGTTTTGTGAATTTTGTTAAGTTCTGCCACCCGCGAGATGCTGCGGCCCCTAGGCCCGGGCCATCTCGGCCGATAGAGAAATCCACCCCTGGGTATAATGGTGGTTTGCTTATTTGCTTTCTCGAATAATATTTTTTTATTAATAGTTTTTTTTTATTTATGTTCCCAAAATATTCTGAATCATGTGTAGAGTTATAGTTAGTGTTGCAAAAGACTCGAGTTCTTTTAGCCCTCTCAAAGAGGCTCGAGCTTTTCTATGGGGCTCGTCGAAGAAAAACGACTCCGAATATTTCAAGGCTAAAAAAGGACTCGAGTTTTAAATAAACCTCGAGCCCTTTTTGGGTTCGGAGTTCTTTTAGAGCTCCGTTGTTGTGAGCTTTCTAAGTCTTCGCAAGTATAAGAAGGAGTCGCCTTATAGCTGACTATTCCTGGCTAGTCTATTGTATTCCTAACTATTCTTGACTTTTTTGACTATCCTGACTATTCTTGACTATTCTCGATATTCTTGACTATTCTCGACTATTCTCGACTAGTCTCGACTATTCTCGACTAGTCTCGACTATTCTCGACTAGTCTCGACTATTCTCGACTAGTCTCGAATATTCTTGACTATTCTCGACTATTCTCGACTAGTCTCGACTATTCTTGACTATCCTGACTAGTCTCGACTATTCTCGACTAGTCTCGACTATTCTCGACTAGTCTCGACTATTCTTGACTATTCTCGACTATTCTCGACTAGTCTCGACTATTCTCGACTAGTCTCGACTATTCTTGACTATTCTTGACTATTCTCGACTATTCTCGACTATTCTCGATTATTCTCGACTATTCTCGACTATTCTCGACTATTCTCGACTATTCTCGACTATTCTCGACTATTCTCGATTAGTCTCGACTATTCTCGACTATTCTCGACTATTCTCGACTATTCTCGACTATTCTCGACTATTCTCGACTATTCTCGACTATTCTCGACTATTCTCGACTATTCTCGACTCTTCTCGACTATTCTTGACTATTCTTGACTATTCTTGACTATTCTTGACTATTCTTGACTATTCTTGACTATTCTTGACCATTGTTGACTATTGCTGACTGTTTTGTATATTTTTGCCTGTTTTGTCAATTTTTGACATTTTTTTGTCGATTTTTGACTATTTTTGACCATTGTTGACTATTTTTGGCCATTGTTGACGTGTTTTGTCAATTTTTGACGTATTTTGACAATTTTTGACTAAGTTTGCCTATTTTTGCCTATTTTTGACTATTTTTGACCATTGTTGATTATTTTTACTATTGTTGACTGTTTTTGGCCAATGTTGACTATTTTTGTCGTATTTTGACTATTTTTGACGAATTTCGACTATTTTTGACCATTATTGACTATTTCGACTATTCTTGACCATCGTTGACTATTTTTAATTGTTATTGACCTTCTTTTGACTATTTTTGACAATTTTTGACTATTTTTGACTATTTTTGACTATTTTTGACTATTTTTGTCAATTTTTGTCAATTTTTGACTATTCTTGACTATTCTTGACCATTGTTGACTATTGTTGACGTGTTTTGTCAATTTTTGACGTATTTTGACAATTTTTGACTAAGTTTGCCTATTTTTGCCTATTTTTGACAATTTTTGTCAATTTTTGACTATGTTTGACCATTTTTGACCATTTTTGACTATTTTTGACTATTTTTAACTATTTTTGACTATTTTTGACCATTGTTGATTATTTTTACTATTGTTGACTGTTTTTGGCCAATGTTGACTATTTTTGTCGTATTTTGACTATTTTTGACGAATTTCGACTATTTTTGACCATTATTGACTATTTCGACTATTCTTGACCATCGTTGACTATTTTTAATTGTTATTGACCTTCTTTTGACTATTTTTGACCATTTTTGACTATTTTTGACTATTTTTGACTATTTTTGACAATTTTTGTCAATTTTTGACTATTTTTGACTATTCTTGACTATTCTTGACCATTGTTGACTATTGTTGACTGTTTTGAATATTTTTGCCTATTTTGACAATTTTTTGTCGATTTTTGACTATTTTTGACCATTTTTGACTATTTTTGACCATTGTTGACTATTTTTGGCCATTGTTGACTATTTTTGACGTATTTTTGACGTATTTTGACCATTTATGACTATTTTTGGCGATTTTTGACTATTTTTGATAATGGTTGACTATTTCGACTATTCTTGACTATTAATGACGGCTTTTAAATATTTTTGGCGAATTTTGACGATTTATGAAGATTTTGACTATTTTGGACCATTGTTGACGTATTTTGACAATCTTTTACATTTTTTGACTAAGTTTGACAATTTTTGACTAAATTTGCCTATTTTTGACTATTTTTGACAGTCTTCGAGGCGAAGAGGAGGCTCTCGCAAATAAAGCCTTTATTTTGAAGCTCTTTCTAAAAAGGCTTGGAGCCCTTTTTTATTTTAGCCCTTTGTAACCATTCTTGACTTTAGTTGACTATGCACGACTATTCTCAACTATTGTTGACCACTATTGACTATTCTTGACTATTTTTTTCTATTTTTGACCGTCGTTGACTATTTCGACTATTTTTGACTATTTTTTACTTTTTTTGACTATTATTGACTATTTTTGACTATTTTCGACTGTTTTTGACTATATTTGACTATTTTTGACCATTTTTGACAGTTTTTGACTATATTTGATTATTTTTGACCATTGTTGACAATTTCGACTATATTTGAATATGTTTGTCTATTTTTGATAATTTTTGACCATTGTTGACTATTTCGACTATTTTTGACTATTTTTAACCATTGTTGTCTATTTTTTACCAATGTTGACTATTTTGACTATTCTTGACTATTTTGACGAATTTTGGTCAAACATAGTCAAAATTCGTCAAAAATAGTCAACAATAGTCAAAAATAGTCAAAAAAGAGTCAAAAATATGCAAAAACAGTCAACAATAGTCAACAATGGTCAAGAATAGTCGAAATAGTCTACAATGGTCTAAAATAGTCAAAAACAGCTAAAAATAGTCTTAAATAGTCGAAATAGTCAACAATGGTCAAAAATAATCAAAAATAGTCAAAATAGTCCAAAACAGTCAATACAGTCAAAAATTGACAATAATGGTGAGAAATTATCAAAAATAGACAAAAATAGTCAAATATAGTCAAAAACAGTCAAAACAGTCAAAAATGGTCAAAAATAGTCAAAAATAGTCAAAAATAGTCAAAAATAGTCAAAAATAGTCAGAAATAGTCAAAAACAGACAAATATAGTCAAAAATAGTCAAAAACAGACAAATATATTCAAATATAGTCACAAATAATCAGAAATAGTCAAAAAAGGCAAAAAAAGTCAAAAAAAGTTAAAAAAAAACAAAAATAGTCAAAAATAGTCAAAAACGGTCATAATACTTCAAAAATAGTCAAACATGGCCAAAAATAGTCAACAATAGTCAACAATAGCTAAAAATAGTCAACAATATCTAAAAATAGTCAACAATAGCTAAAAATAGTCAACAATGGTCAAATTTAGTCAATAATAGCTAAAAATAGTCAACATGGTCAAAAATTGACAAAAATGGTCAAAATACGTCTGGAATATTCAACAATGGTCTAAAATAGTCAGCAATAGTCAAAAATAGTCAACAATAGCTAAAAATAGTCGAAATAGTCAACAATGGTCAAAAATAGTCAAAATAGTCCAAAACGGTCAAAAACAGTCAAAAATTGACAAAAACAGTCAAATGTGGTCAAAAATAGTCAATAATTGTCAAAAATAGTCAAAAATATCTCTGACTTATGACGTATTTTGACTATTATTGACCAAAATTCGTCAAAATTTGGCAAATATATTCAAAAACAGTCAACAATAGTCAAGAATAGTCGAAATAGTCAACATTGGTAAAAAATAGACAATAATGGTTAAAAATAGTCAAAATGGAGTCAAAAATATTCAAAAACAGTCAACAATGGTCAAGAATAGTCGAAATAGTCAACAATGGTCAAAAAGAGTCAAAAATCGCCAAAAAACAGTCAAAATAGTCAAAAATAGCCAAAAATAGTCAAAAACGGTCTTAATATGTCGAAAATAGTCAACAATGGTCAAAAATAGTCAACAATAGCTAAAAATAGTCAAAAATAGTCGAAATAGTCAACAATGGTCGAAAATTATCAAAAATAGACAAACATTCAAATATAGTCAAAAATAGTCGAAATTGTCAACAATGGTCAAAAATAATCAAATATAGTCAAAAATAGTCAAATATAGTCAAAAACAGTCAAAAATAGTCAAAAATAGTCAATAATAGACAAAAATAGTCAAAAAAAGTCAAAAAAGTCATAAACTGTCAAAAATAGTCAAAGATAGTCAAAAATAGTCAAAACTAGTCAACAATAGCTAAAAATAGTCAAAAATAGTCGAAATAGTCAACAATGGTTAAAAATTATCTAAAATAGACAAACATATTCAAATATAGTCAAAAATAGTCGAAATTGTCAACAATGGTCAAAAATAATCAAATATAGTCAAAAACAGTCAAAAATAGTCAAATATAGTGAAAAACAGTCAAAAATAGTCAAAAATAGTCAATAATAGTCAAAAATAGTAAAATAAAGTCAAAAAAGTCAAAAACTGTCAAAAATAGTCAAAGATAGTCAAAGATAGTCAAAAATAGTCAAAAATAGTCAAAGATAGTCAAAAACAGTCAAAAATAGTCAAAAGAAAGTCAAAAATAATCCAAAATTGACAAATATATTCGAAAATAGTCAAAAAAGTAAAAATTGTCAAAAATAGTCGAAATAGTCAACAACGGTCAAAAATAGAAAAAAATAGTCAAGAATGGTCAATAGTGGTCATCAATAGTTGAGAATAGTCGTGCATAGTCAACTAAAGTCAAGAATGGTTACAAAGGGCTAAAATAAAAAAGGGCTCCAAGCCTTTTTAGAAAGAGCTTCAAAATAAAGGCTTTATTTCCGAGAGCCTCCTCTTCGCCTCGAAGACTCGGGGCTGAATTAGTTCTTTAGCCTTCGAGGTTTCTTAAAAAGGCTCGAGCCCTAAAAATGAGGCTAAAGAACTCGAGTCTTTTGCAACTCAAGTTATAGTTTAAAAGGATGTCCATGATTTCAAATTCATCCTGTAGATATGCTGTGTAACAACATCGGACGGTGAGGGAAAACATCGTGAGGAAACCTACCTATCCCTCGGGATTAGGTAATAGTCAGTTCCCGTATACACGGCGACAAGGTTCACCACCTGCCACGTTGGGTTCTGACTATCTGGTGAAACGTGGGCTTTGAGTTGGCTTAATACCTCCACAATGTGGTGGTGTATGGCCACTCAAGCCTCTGACTACCCCCGAATAGGGATAAAAGTCGTGACGTTATATAAGACAGGCGATATTTATTTATTTTTGCAGAATGTTAAAATACCACACATTAACTAGTAACATTACATTATACAAGCAATATACAACTCACTTAACAGTGTTGTAACTATCATTTGTCAAAGGTCACGTTAGTCAAATGCCAATACATACTTACATGCGAAGTGCCGACGGCCTAATAGTTAAGAATATTGTGGATTGAATATACTATCATGCCGATATTCCTCCAAGGCGTAGGTAAACGATCAGAGGTTAAGCAACACTTGGCAAGGTCAGTCCGAGATGGGTGACCATTCAGTGGTATTTCGAACTGCCGTTTATAGAATCTGGCATTTTGAGAATCTGCCGTGTATAGATGGCATTTGCAGAAACTGGCATTTTGAAAATGTGGCATTTAGATAATGTGGCATTTGCAAACATTTTGTAAATGGGGCATTGGCAAAATCTGGCATATGCAGAAACTGGACATTTTGAGAATGTTTCATATGCAGAGACTGGACATTTTGAGAATGCGGCATTTGAAGAAACTGGCATTTTGGGAATGTGGTATTTGCAGAAACTGGCATTTTGAGAATGTGGCATTTGTAAAATCTGTCATTTAGAGACTGGCATTTTGAGAAAGTGGCATATTTTGTTGCAGAAACTCCTAATCCTGTCGCTATGCGTGGCGTGCGCAGTCGCCGACGTTTCCCACATAGTGGGCAAATCTGGTGGGGAGAGAGACGCCAATATTGTGGAGCAGGAGTTAGACGTGGGCCCTGACGGCAGCTACCAATGGAAGTACAAAACCGACAACGGCATATCAGCAAGTGAGAGCGGCGCACCGAAAAACGCTGGAGGGGTGAGTTCTAGTATTCGTCCGTATGAGATTCAATTTTGAGTGGGGTCATTTGTCAAATGGGGGTCATTAAGTTGATAATAATTTGTCCAGTGGTTCGCCATGACATTCACATTATGAGTGGGGTCAGTTATGCGGGGGAGTGTGCCCGGTACAATGTGCAATGGCTTCTCTTTTCTTATCAATTCTTATCAACCAGGAGGCGCCGGCGGTGGCTGTCCAGGGCGATGCCAGCTGGACGGCGCCCGACGGGCAGAAAATTGAGTTCCAGTATATCGCGGACGAAAACGGATACCAGCCTCAGGTGAGCACTTGGATAATATACTATAGGACTAAGCCCGCCACACACTCCGGCTACACACTTCCACTACACACACCGGCCACACACTCCCACCACACACTCCCACTCCCGCCACACACTCCCTACACACACATTCACCACATACTGCCTACACTTTCACCACACACTCCCGCCACACACTCCCGCCACACACTCCCGCCACACACTCCCACCACACACTCCCTACACTTTCACCACACACTCCCACCACTACTAGTTCGTATTGTTAACAACACACCTAGTATTGGATAACACTAAATACTTATTACTTTCGTGTCACAGGGTTCGCACATCCCAACCCCCCCACCGATCCCGGAGGCCATCATCAGGGGTCTGGAGTACATCAGGGCCCACCCACCGCCGCCAGAGAAGCCCTAAGCGCCCTAGCCCTACACAATTACACGAAGCCAATGTTAACACATCCAAAAATCTATAATTACGACATCTGTACTCTGTAGGCTCATCCAGTGGTCATACCCCGATACCCAGGCTAGTATTTATAAATGCATCTCAAAGTTGAGATCGATCTTAAGATGCAGTTTTGACGTTTAATGTATGGAACATCTGTCAAAAACAGCATCTTAAGACCGATCTCAACTTTGAGATGCATTTATTAATACGAACCTATGTGTGTATATCAGGATTTTTTGTGAATTTGTCTGGACCAATGAGCGTTCAGCACCCCGCGCCCGCGCACCTCAACCCCCCTAACCAAATATCTTCGTCTACAAGCGTTTCTACAAAACGCTACGTTTAAATGTAGGGAAATTACATTAGAAGTCGTTACGTAGATTACGTGACTTATGTCATTTCCATACATGAAGCGTAGCGAATTATAGAAACGCTTGAAGACGAAGCCACTTGGCTAGGGGGGCTGTGTTTAACACGTGTTTAACTTGTTGGCAATAACATGGTTAGTGTTTAGTGTAGCGTTTACGCACCTCAGAATATGATAGTGTCATAATTAAGTTAGGTCTAGAATTAAGTTTAGTTTTTAAGATCAGAATACTCGTTTTTTTTATATTTTTATACGATTGTAAGATATGATTACATAATAAATACGTTGAAATATCACATTTTTTTATTTTAAGTCTCAACTCACAAACTTATAAATCATAATTCCTGATTAATTTAACATTGACTAAAGTAGTCCAACCTAAATTAAACTATTCTGAAGTGGAAAAAAACTAAGTTCTCCTTGACTAAAGTGAAATCTAACTTCCGACTTAAATGTTCTTAACTGTGATAAGCATGACTAAAGTTAACCAGATCTTGAGTTAATTTGTGTGAACCAACTTCGACTAATGTAACAAAATAACATTAGCCTAAAATAGACCAAGTACTAAACTAAGTAACTTTTGAGAAAAGTGTACTAAACTGAATTGTACTAAACTAATCCTTGACTAAAGTGGACTCGACTAAGTAACTTCCGAACAAGTGTACTGAACTGAATTTTACAAAACTAATTCTTGACTAAAGTGGACTCGACTATGTAACTTTCGACTAAAGTGTACTGAACTGAATTGTACTAAACTAATCCTTGACTAAAGTGGACTCGACTATGTAACTTTCGACTAAAGTGTACTGAACTGAATTGTACTAAACTAATCCTTGACTAAAGTGGACTCGACTATGTAACTTTCGACTAAAGTGTACTGAACTGAATTGTACTAAACTAATCCTTGACTAAAGTGGACTCGACTAAGTAACTTCCGAACAAGTGTACTGAACTAAATTTTACAAAGGTAATTCTTGACTAAAGTGGACTCGACTATGTAACTTTCGACAAAAGTGTACTGAACTGAATTGTACTAAATTACTCCTTGACTAAAGTGGACTCGACTAAGTAACTTTGACTAAAGTGTAGTGAAGCAATTTGTACTGAACTAATCCTTGACTAAAGTGGAATCCAAAAGGTAACTTTAGAACAAGTGTACTGAACTGAATTGTACTAAATTACTCCTTGACTAAAGTGGACTCGACTAAGTAACTTTGACTAAAGTGTAGTGAAGCAATTTGTACTGAACTAATCCTTGACTAAAGTGGACTCCAAAAAGTAACTTTAGAACAAGTGTACTGAACTGAATTGTACTAAACTAATCCTTGGCCAAAGTGGACTCGACTATGTAACTTTCGACAAAAGTGTACTGAATTGAATTGTACTAAACTAATCCTTGGCCAAAGTGGACTCGACTATGTAACTTCCGAATAAAGTGTATTAAACCAAAGTGTACCAAACTAGTGTGCTATTTTATTTTTATTAACCTGCTGTGTCCCAGTACTGGGAAAAGGTCCCATTTTCTTCTATCCATCGCGGTCTTGAACTCTCTGATACCACACGTCTAGATGAGCGTAGAGGTCATCGGGCCACTGTTTTTGGGTCTACCTCGGCGACTTCACTCGGTGATCACTTTGGCCTACCTTCATTTGGCTCAGGTGACCCGCCCAGGCCCACATAAGTGTAGCTGTTTTCGCTCCAACATAATAATAATGAACTACTCTAAATCGTACTCACCCTGATCCCGCAGCACGGTGACGGCCTCCAGCACTCGTTTGGTGTATATGCACGGCTCGTAGTTGTCCATCTCTTGCGTCACCACCGAGCACACCCTGTGTACCAATTGAAGCACATTACACACCGCCGACACAGACCAAACCAAACACAAGACGCCCTTACGTCAACGTGATAAGTCCGTAGTGTAGTGTATAGTGTAGTATGTTGTGTAGTATAGTGTAGTGTATAGTGTATTGTAGTGTTTAGTGTATGGTGTTGTGTGTGGTGTAGTGTGTTGTGTATGGTGTAATGTGTAGTGTCAAAGTGTATAGTGTGTGGTGTAGCGTGTAATGTGTAGTGTATAGTGTGTGGAGTAGCGTGTAATGGTTGGTGTAGTGTGTAATGTGTAGTGTCAAAGTGTAAAGTGTGTGGTGTTGTGTGCAGTGTACAGTGTGTGGTATAGCGTGTAGCATGTGGTGTAGTGTGTAATGTGTGTTGTAGCGTGTAGTGTGTGTGGTGTGGTGTATGTAGTGCGTGTGTTACCTGGCGGCGCGGCCGCGGATGGCGCCGGCGGTGCGCTCGAGCGAGTCGGGGTCGCCCTCCTGCAGCGCCACCACGCACTTGTTCACGTCCTCCAGGATGTGGTTCTCTAAACAAACACACCAATACACATGTAGTAGGGTAACACAAAAGTAGGTGTAACTGGGCACTGTGAGTAACTAGCCACTACATATTTTAACGGCGGGGTCACCAGTTTGGGGTAAAGGGAAGACCCCGACGTGATAAATGTATAAATGGAAATTTGGGAGTAGCCCACAATAAGAGATTTATTAAAGAAACGCCAGGTTTAGGTAGTAGTCGCTTATTAGAAACGATTGATGTCGTTCTTAGTAGACTATTCTTATTTTAAACATGTGTGTAGGAGAGGGGTGTGTGTGTGGAGTGGTGTTTTGGAGAGGGGTGTGTGTGAGGAGGGGTGTGTGGTAGGGAGGAGTGTGTGGGTATAGATGTGTGAGAGAGGGAGGTGTGCGGGGATGGGTGTGTGTGGGGGAGCGGTGTATGTGGGGGAAGGGTGTGGAGTGGAGAGGTGTGTGTGGGGGAGGGGTGTATGCGGAGGAGTGTGTGAGAGAGGGAAGTTTTGTGGGAGGAGTGTTTACAGGGGGTGGGGAGTGTCCGGGGGACGGATGAGTGTGTGTGTGTGTGTGTGTGTGGGGAAGGACTGTGTGTGTGTACGCGCGTGCACTGACCGCTGACGGCGAGGAAGTCGTCGATGGTGGTGATGTCGTCGACGGCGTCGGTGAGCAGGCGGCAGGCGCTCTCCCAGGCGCGCGCGAACGCGGCCGCGTTCTCCTGCGCCACGCGCGACCGCGCGCGCGCCGCCAACACACGCGCCGCGTTGATCACCTGCACACACACACCACACCGACACACACCGCGTAACAATACACACCAGTGCGGCTAGCACACGCGGCAAGACAAACACTTTTGTCACGCATTATGTCACACCAAGACGTTCCGTACCCAAAGGGTGTTATAGCGACTTCACATCTCGCTACCAACAGATGGCACTGAGTGCATGCTTCAATACAAAAAGCGCTTCCAAGCCAGTTGCAACCTCTGATCGGTAAAAGATCAGAGGTTAAGCAACGCTTAGCAAGGTCAGGCAGAGATGGGTGACCGTTTAGTGGCATTTGAACTGAGCGTCTCCGTGCTCGAGGGCACGTATAAAGTCGGTCCCGGTTGTTGTCATCTAGGCGGTCGTTAAGCCTTGTCAAAGGCCGCCCGGCTTGAACAACTCTAACACCAGGTACCAGGGAACTATACGATAAGAAGTAATAGCACAAGTAATGTCGCTCATATCAAGCTGCGATCACTGATCGGTAAACGTTCGGAGGTTAAGCAACGCTTGGCAAGGTCACCCAAAGATGGGTGACCGTTTAGTAGTATTTGAACTGAGCGACTCTGGCATGTAAAAAGTCGGTCCCGGTTGTTGGCAGCAGTCGTTAGGCCTTGTCAGAGGCCGCCCGGCTTGAACAACTCTGTCACCAAGTACCAGGGAACCATATGATAAGAAGAAGTTAATAATAGCACTCGTTTGCCGATCGGAGGTTAAGCAACACTTAGCAAGGTCACTCAAAGATGGGTGACCGTTTAGTAGTATTTGAACTGAGCGTCTCCAGCACGTATAAAGTCAGTCCCGGTTGTTGGCAGCAGTCGTTAAGCCTTGTCAGAGGCCGCCCGGCTTGAATAACTCTGACACCAGGTACCAGGGAACCATACGATAAGAGGTAGCTATAGGCTCACCTGTGGGCAGAGCGACTCGATGTGTTCGGCGGCGTGGCGGACCATCTTCACGCCGTCTTCGTTGTTGGACATAGAGCAGACCAGGTTGGCCACCTGAACAACACAACACTGTCATTACCAACCGCAACCAACGAAAATTGTTTGACGACTTCGTCGTCGTCGAATCTAAACGTAAAACAATTTTCGTTCGTAAGAAATGTCGGAATCAATGAGAAACGTAGTAGGAAATACGCGTATTTCGTCCGAAATTTCGTTTTCGTTTGTAAACGAGTAGGGCCTCTGGGACGTCTCCCAATATGACAGACGCTGGAGGTAGCAGGTTCCAAACCTGCGCTGGTACTTCTGTCCCACGCACCCTGCAATGCGTTATCTGATGCCCACTCTTCTACGGTGGATGACTTCGAAGGGACGAGGAGTTAAAAAAACCCACTTTCATTGAAAACACTATACTTTGCACTTTTATTCAGGAGACTAGTTCGCTTTGATAGCTCAAACTGGAATGCATGTGCCGGCGATGTCGGCGGGCTTTTATACCTCGGTGCGGGTCATCTATCCTTTTCTAGCATATAATACTGTCTCATACCCAGGAATCTTCTAGCAAGTTCGAGCCTATTCGACGTTAGTTACTCGTATATTTGAACTTTCCGGAACCTTCTGGAATGTTCCCGCATTATCTTTTGGAATATTCTGGAATCTTTAGAATATGCTAGATTCCAATCGAACATCTTTCCAGAATATTCGGTACCTTCCAGAACATTCTACAATGTTCTAGACTGTACTTTTTCGCAAACGAAATAAAAAAAATAATATAAATAAATAACGTCACGACTTTTATCCCCATTCGGGGGTATTCAGAGGCTCGAGTGGCCATACACCACCACATTGTGGAGGTATTAACCAACTCAAAGCCCACGTTTCACCAGATAGTCAGAACCCAACGTGACAGGTGGTGAACCTTGTCGCCGTGTATACAGGAACTGACTATTACCTAATCCCGAGGGATAGGTAGGTTTCCTCACGATGTTTTCCCTCACCGTCAGCGAACTGTAAATTATGCACATAGATGAAAATTCATCCATTGGTGCATGCCCCACCGGGTATCGAACCTGGGACCTTCTGAATGGTAGCCCAACGTGTTCGCCCCTAGGCTACAGTCGCTTACTAAATGTAAAATGTAATTTCGGAAAAATTCTCGAACAAAACTTTCTAAACCAAATTACTTACTAGAATTTCTTACAATTCGTATTGTACACAAAATAAACCTAATGGGGCAAATACACTCTCGCGAGTACGCCTCGTGGAGGCCCTCGCGTGAGCCGCGCCAACGGAGGCTACACGAGTGCTGCCTATCCACACTCTCGTTTTATTCAGTGACAGAGTTGGGCACTAATTATTGATTAAATTTTCAATCAATTAAACTTTTAATCGTAATTGTTGCACTCTGCAATTAATTTATTTAGATTAAAGTACATTAATTGTGAGGTTCAATTAAAATCAATTGCAATTATTTTTTTTAACTGTGAAAAAATCTATTACAACTAACAATTATTAGCCTCGTACAATAGGTACATGTACACATATATCTATTTAGATGGATGCATGTATAGATAAATAGGCATATAGAATTAGATACTACTTCGGTGAATGCGTGTTTAGGTAGGTAGGTATATAGAGCCAGAATCCCAAATCCCCCCTACTCTTCCTCTAACCCCTCAACCCCATTCCTATTCCCCCCCTCCACGTAAATAAAAATTGTTAATTGGGAGAATTACAATTAATTAATTGTTAATTGTAAAAAATACAATTAATTAATTTTTAATTGTAAAAATACAATTAATAAAATTTTAATTGTAAAAAATACAATTAATTAATTGTTAATTGTAAAAAATACAATTAATTAATTGGAAATTGGAAATTCTGGAAGTCACAATTACAATTAACTAATTGTGACTTCCAAAAATTAACAATTATTAATTGTAAATTTTTAATTGTTCTGAAATTTAATTTTCCCAACACTTGGTTCGCCCGCCTCCCGCCACGCGTCCTTGACTCCGGTCAAAAAAACCGACACGGAGCGGAGCACGCCGGAGGCGAGGCGAGACATACAAGAGGAGGCGAGCGCGCAATCTACACTCTCGTGCTCGCGTCGCCTCCTCATGCCTCCTAGAGAGTCTGTAGACGCGGTAACATTTAACTTCTATTAATTATTATTGACCACGGATTTGTGCTCCGTTCGGTCGCCGACATACTCCTTATAACATCAGCTATCTACCAGTGAGTCCAGTCAAAATCGGTCCAGCCGTTTCGAAGATTACCTAGAACTCGCAGGCATACACACGGACCATTTTTTTATATAAATATCGTATACAGGGTGAATTTTTCAAGTGGGCGTGCATGGCCGAATCCGAAACTATGAGGAATAGCGAAAAGTACTCAAAGGAGTCTCGGGGCCGATTTTGATGAAAACTAAAACTGCATCATAGCACCCTCAACCGACGGCAGTGCATGAGAAGATGTATGAATGTGGATGAAGCAAAAGAGGTGTGTCAGAATCGTAGCACGTGGCAATCAATAGTCTGTGCCTACCCCCTTGGAATACAGGCGTGAGTATATGTATGTATGTATGTATGGATTTTTGAAAAATTAATATTCCCAACCAGGAATCGAACCCGTTAATTTTGAAAAAGATCATCATCATCTTCTGTGAGAGGGTGGTAGTACCCCGGTCGAGCCAGCCCGTATATGAGCTGCAGTCAATTGGCTACAGCTATGTCACGTGACTGACCTCGACGAGCTTGTTGGCGTGCTCGGTGAACACGAGCGCGTACTCTTCCACTTCCTTCTCGTTGCCGTTGCGCGCCGCCTCCATCAGCACGAGCAGCGGCACGTTCGTCTCCAGGAAACTGCAACACATTACTATTACATGTCGGGCACGGTGACCGACAGCGTGTTATACTGTCGGGCACACGGTGACAGATAGCGTATTATACTGTCGGGCACGGTGACCGACAGCGTATTATACTGGGTGATATCGAAATCGTCGGCAATATTTTAACCAGTGATTCTACACATGATTCAGAATATTTAGGGAATATTAATCAACAAATCAATTGATAAAAATTTATTACCCAGGTAAGGTATAAAATGGTTTGCTTATTTGCTTATCCGAGCAATATTTTTTTATCAATATTTTTTTTGTTTTCCTAAAATATTTTGAATCATGGGTAGAATCACTGGTTAAAATATTGCCGACGATTTCGATTTCACCCAGTACTGTCGGGCACACAGTGACAGATAGCGTATTATACTGTCGGGCACACGGTGACAGATAGCGTATTATACTGTCGGGCACACGGTGACAGATAGCGTATTATACTGTCGGGCACACGGTGACAGATAGCGTATTTTCCAGTCGGATGGATACACGGTGACCGACAGCGTATTCTAATGTCGTTACATGGTGACCGACAGCGTATGCTGCTGTCGGGCACACGGTGACCGACAGCGTATTCCACTGTCGGTTACACGGTGACCGACAGCGTGTTATGCAGTCGGATACGCGGTGACCGACAGGGTATTCCACTATCGAATAAGTAGTCACCAACAGCGTATTTTCTTATCGGACACACGGGTGACCGCCAGCGTATTTTCCGGTCCAAATACGATGACCGACAGCGTATTTATCAGTCGGACACATGGGTGACCGACAGCATATTTTTCCATCACACACACTGATCGACAACGTTGTCTCTGATCCCAAACACGGTGACCGACAGACACAAACACAGTCGGTAACGTGACGTCACATGACTGACCTGTCGGACACGTGGTCGACGACTGCCTTGCGCAGCTGTCGGCGCAGGTCGCGCGTCTTGCGACACATGTTCTCGATGGCGCGCTCCAGACCAGCTGACTGCTCCGGCTTGCCAGTCTATAATAAATAACAATCAATAAATATCAATAATATAAAAAATGCCCGCGTCTTGCGGGCTTAAGGTCCTGGGTTCAAACCCTGGCTCACACCTCTGGATTTTTCGAAATCTATGTGTGAATCATAACTTTAATATGATTATCACTTGCTTGCGGTGAAGGAAAATATCGTGAGGAAACCTGCATGTCTTTAGACATGTGTAATCCACCAACCTGCACTGGGCCAGCGTGGTGGATTATGGCCTGAATCCCCCTCGCATTGAGGGGAGGCCGTGACCAGCAGTGGGACGTTAAAGGGGCTAAATTATTATTTTATTTTTTATTATATAAAAAATGCCGGGATGAGCTGGACTCCTACTTGCCGGATTGATCCCGGGTAGCCATAGACCGGAGCAAGTGGAAAAAGGGAGGGGAGGCCTTTGCCCTGCAGTGGGACAGTACAGGCTACAAATGAAATGAAATGAAATAAATATCGACAGGCAAACACACCAACTGTACGGTCCCAAACTAAGCAACGCTTGTACTATGGGTACTGTTCAATGGTCTGGGGAAGATCCCAGTGACACCCAGACCAGGGAAAACTACAAAAAGTCCGATTTGTTAGATTTTCTAAGACATGCAAGTTTCCCCATATTTTTTTCCTTCACCGTAAGCAAGTGATAATAATTATACGCACATAGAATTTGAAAAATAAGTGTGAGCCGGGGTTTAAACCCGAGACCTTAAGCCCGTAAGATGCGTACTTAACCAATCGGCTATCACTGCTTTTTATATACTATATACTAGATATCCCGGTGAACTTCGTACCGCCTCAGAATTAATGTTGTATTAACTTATTAGCCGAAAAAAAACTAACTCATGTCATGACAACGGCGACTGTAGCCTAGGGGTGAACAGGTTGGGCTAACAATCAGAAGGTCCCAGGTTCGATCCCCGGTGGGGCATGCACCAATGGATGAATTTTCATCTATGTGCATAATTTACAGTTCGCTGACGGTGAGGGAAAACATCGTGAGGAAACCTACCTATCCCTCGGGATTAGGTAATAGTCAGTTCCTGTATACACGGCGACAAGGTTCACCACCTGTCACGTTGGGTTCTGACTATCTGGTGAAACGTGGGCTTTGAGTTGGTTAATACCTCCACAATGTGGTGGTTAATGGCCACTCAAGCCTCTGACTACCCCCGAATGGGGATAAAAGTCGTGACGTTACATTTTTTTTTTGTTACATGACAACGGGAAATAGGGATTCATTTTTATATATAGGTATATAGATTACCATATATTTATTATTATACTATACTCACATTGGCCATATACTCGTGCAGTAGATCTTGTAGCGCCTGTCTGACCGCGTTGCACTCGGCCACGATGCGCTCGCGCCGCTCGTCCCTGCACACACACATGATTAGTTACATCTCCATCCACAAGAGCTGTACTGCGTTCTAGCAAAGTCGATGTTGCTGCGCTGTCAAAAATGCGCCAGCAAAGTTGTATGAGATTTCATTACTGTCGTGGTTAGCGGCCAGCAATATATTACTGTCGTGTTTTTAAATTAAGATGAGATGACGATCCTGTCATGTCATGAGATGAGATGACATGACTATGTCATGTCATCATTTTTGAGTAAAGCACTATACAAACCTTGGTCCGCAATGACTGTACTGCTGGCCACGCTATGATAGCCTCTAGCTAAGCTTAGCTATGCTCTCGGCCTTCAAGCTTGGCCATCATTGCAGCCCTTGCTGACCGCGCTGTGGAGGCCTGGAGCTGCGCTGCGCCGCGCTCTCGGCCATCAACACCGCAGCCAGCAATACACTCATTACAGACCGTGGCAGTAATGTACTATTACGTACCTAGTGCAGGAGCTGTCGGCCATGAGCGCGGCGCCGGAGATGATGGACTCCAGCCTCTCCTCCAGCGAGGGCCGCGTGCGCAGCTCCGAGTACGCCAGCGGCTCCATCACCATGCGCTCCTACACACACACACACATCACTATCATTCACACGACAATCCCCCAACGGGGACGCTCAAAGATTCAAACGTTTATTTTGTTTAGTCCTACGGGGGCACTTACAAATTGTCATTTTACATTTTTTCTTAAATTCTACTGCCGGATCGGAAACGCGACCTCGACTGAGAAAATCCGGCAAGAAACTCAGCGGGCTTGTCTTTTTTACATTGTTTTAATTTTATTTTATTTTGTTAATCGCCATTTACTTATTTTAATACAATGTATTTTGGTAAACAATAGCTCCAGTGTGCTGCCCTGCGAAATAAGCAAGGCAAGACACGCTACACTTTAACATGACACTGTTATTAACGAAGTGTATTTGAGCGATCAGTGACCGCCACTAGTGGCCGCGCCACCGCCACTAGTGGCCGTTGGGCCATTCGTTACCGGACGCTACGCAAAAGGACCGCAACCGGTTAGTTCTTATAACTCTGAGGCGCTCAGAACCAGCTGCAATCACTGATCGGGAAACGATCGGAGGTTTAGCAACGCGCGGCAAGGACAGTCAGAGATGGGTGACCATTTAATTTTTTTTATTTTTTTATTGGACTGCGGTGGCAAAAATGCGTACGGACCGCCTGATGTTAAGCAGTTACCGTAGCCTATAGATGCTTACAATACCACAGGCATTGCTCGCACATTGCCGACCAGAAGGGGAGTGGGATGGAGGGAGGGGGAGGGGGTGGGCTAAATAAAAAAGTAGCCTAAGTTACTCCTTATAACATCAGCTATCTGCCAGTTAAAGTCCCGTCAAAATCGGTCCAACAGTTTCGGAGAATATCCGGAACAAATATCTAGACAGACAGACAGACAAAAATGTTTTTAAATAGATTGTTTGTTAGTACCGTGCCGTTTCATGTGCATTTAGTTAAAACCTGTTACTTAGGTATCAAACAGACAATTGAATTTTATCTACTTGTATAGATAAACAAGCTGATGCCCGCAGCTTCGCCCGCGTGGATGTCGGTTATCGCGACCAAAACTTGACAAATTATATACTAAAACCTTCCTCTTGAATCACTCTATCTATTAAAAAAACCGCATCAAAATCCGTTGCGTAGAACAATTATAGAGAGGGACCCACCACTCACCCTCGGAATTGTCAACCTCCAAATTTATAAACCAAATGAATTGATCGATAATAGAAGAGGCCAACAAGACCTAACTCCCTGTCAGTCGAGAGTATGTCTGTCATGAGTCATGGACCCTAACAATTAGCAATTCAAGACAAAGCGAATCCTAAATAAATTCGACACGTGTTTCGCCTCTAAACGAGGCATCCTCAGGAAAGCTGGACTGCGACTGAGCGACTAAGCTGCGTGCGCCGCGCCTTATAAGCAAAAACGACCGGTGTCCCCACTCCCCCCGCCACTCGCAGAATCAATTGAGTGACTTATTTGTTGGAATGAAAATAAATTTAATAAAGGAGAGGTGTCGAAACTAATCTGTCTGTGTTGTTTAACAATGGATTTCCGCAAAGTTACGCCTGATTCCATCAATTATCCGTTGCGTAGTTTTAAAGATCTAAGCATACACAGGGACACACAGACAGACAGCGGGAAGCGACTTTGTTTTAGACTATGTAGTGATAGTGATTTGATTTCATAACTTACATCAAAGTCATCCAACGCCTGTGCCAACTCTCCGGGACCTTCCACTGGGCGATTGCCACCTGCCAATCAAATATTAAAGTTCAGATAAGAGAAATAATATAATAAATAATTAACCCACCATAACTTCGCCACTTGTCACACACTTGTCACAAATCCAATATTTCCATAAGCAAGCATAAGCTGTAGCCAATTGACTGCAGCTCATAAACGGGCTGGCTCGACCGGGGTACTACCACCCTCTCACAGAAGATCGCCGTAAAGCAGCTATTACAGCTGCGTTTCGTACGATGAGTGAGAGAGCCGTAAGCCCACCCCCCCTCCCCCTCCCTCCATCCCACTCCCCTTCAGGTCGGCAATGGGCTAGCAATGCCTTTGGTATTGTAAGCATCTATAGGCTACGGTAACTGCTTAACATCAGGCGGGCCGTACGCTTTTTTGCCACCGCAGTCCTATAAAAATAAAAAAAACATTTTTTTTGACGTCGGTCACCGGTGACCGACGAATTGTAACAAAAATTACTAATAATTTCGCCGCTTGTCCCAGAGTGCCTACTCTGTTTCAAACGAAAACTAAATTGCGGACGAAATTCGCGTATTTCCTACTACGTTTCTCATTCATTCCGACATTTCTTACGAACGAAAATTGTTTGACGTTTAGATTCGACGACGATGAAGGCGTCAAACAATTTTCGTTCGTAAGAAATGACGGAATGAATGAGAAACGTAGTAGGAAATACGCGAATTTCGTCCGCAATTTCGTTTTCGTTTGAAACAGAGTAGGCCCTCAGGGTGTTACCAAACCCAATAATTCCAAAACCTATTTTGTTTATATATTTTTTTAATGACGTCGGTCACCGATGACCGACAAATTTTAACAGAAATTTATAATGGGCGACAAAAGACGATTCCCAGATGATCCAATGTTATAATTCACTTTAACAAACGATTAAATATAGTTTAGTGTACTTAAATATAGTTTAGTGTACTTAAATATAGTTTAGTGTGTTTAGTGTAGTTTGCGGTTAAATGCAGTATGAACACGACACAATTTGATGGTTTCGGGGATGTGGGACCCGTGTTTCGGAGGGCAAGTAAACACTCGGTCCCGGTTGTTGTCATTCGTCGTAAGCCATGTCAGAGGCCGCCCGGCTTGTTTAACTCTGACACCAGGTACCAGGGAACCATACGATAAGAAGAAGTTACTTATAGCACAGGTAATGTCGCTCATAGCCAGCTGCAATCACTGATCGGTAAACGTTCGGAGGTTAAGCAACGCTTGGCAAGGTCACTCAAAGATGGGTGACCGTTTAGTAGTATTTGAACTGAGCGTCTCCGGCACGTATAAACTCAGTCCCGGTTGTTGCAGTCGTTAAGCCTTGTCAGTGGCCGCCCGGCTTGAACAACTCTGACACCAGGTACCAGGGAACCATACGATAAGAAGATAGTTTATTGTTGGTATGTGAGTGGTGTATGTATGTACTCACCGACGACGGGTATGGGCTGGCCCTTGGCCACGCAGGAGATAGTGTCGACTGCGGAGCAGACCGCGCGCAGCACGTAATCACGGTTTGCTTTAGCCGCCGCTAACTCCGGATGACGCACGTATACCTGCACGACAATACAATTAAATTATTAATATTTTAGCACAGCACATTATAAAGAAAAGAACAACATACAACATGTTAAGAAAACCCTGTCCGACCCGAAAACGTATTGTTGGGTATCGAGATTAGATTCTATTTTTGTAAAAAAAATCAATTTTTTTTGTTTTTTTTTTTTTTTCAAAAAAAAATTTTTTTTTTTCATTTTTTTAGCATAGTATGTGTCCCACTGCTGGGCAAAGGCCTCCCATATTTTTTTGGAAAACAATTACCCCGTTTAAATAAAATAAAAATTTCATAAAATGACGTCATCACATACTTTGTGGTCAGAGGTGCCGCCACACGATCTAACATAATTACTTCCGGTAACGGTGTTGTCATATTTTTAAAATTAGCTACATTCGGTGGGAAAAAGGCAAAAAAAATGGCACTTTAAATGTTCATTAATATGTTTACTATCATGAATATTTAATTTATTTTATTTTATTTGGTCATGTGATTGGGGAACCTAATTACCGGTTTCGGCTCGGACAGGGTTTTCTTAACATGTTGTATAAAAAGATAGAAGGCTATGAAGTCTATCGCTTATGGGTTTGTGTTACGTGTACTCTTATAGAATGTATGTATAGTACGTTTTTTTATACTTGTCCTATTTGGTAAGCAAAGATGGCATCCAGCGGGGCGATTGCGTAACTTTTTTGTCAATGTTTTAATTGGTTTCGTTCATCCTGTGTCAGTTATATACGAAACCAATTGAAACATTTTCAAAAAGTTACGCAATCGCCCCGCTGGACGCCATCTTTGCTTACCAAATAGGACAAGTATAAAAAACGTACTATAGTATCATGTCTGAACATTTTAGAAATAATGTAACATGACAGGTGAGCGAGTGACCGACAGAGTGTCAAGTTGTAAACCACCGGTGACCGACATTTAAAACATCCACGTTTTACCAGTCCTTAGGTGCCTTGTACCTGGAGCCTTGTACCTGGTGCCTTGTATCTGGAGCCTAGTACCTGGAGTCTTGTACCTGGTGCCTTGTACCTGGTGTCTTGTACCTGGATCCTTATACCTGGAGCCTTGAACCTGGTGCCTTGTACCTGGTGCCTTATACCTGGTCCCTTGTACCTGGAGCCTTGTACCTGGTTCCTTGTAACTGGTGCCTCGTACCTGGTGCCTTGTACCTGGTGTCTTCTACCTGGAGCCTTGTACCTGGAGCCTTGTACCTGGAGCCTTGTACCTGGTGCCATGTACCTGGTGCCTTGTACCTGGTCTCTTGTACCTTTAGCCTTGTACCTGGTGCCATGTACCTGGTGCCATGTACCTGGTGCCTTGTACCTGGTGCCTTGTACCTGTTACCCTGTACCTTGGAGGCGGTGAGCAGCATAGTGGAGTGCTTCTTGAGCACGGCTCGCGCGGCAGCCAGCTCGTCCTTGGCTCGCGGCTCCTTGAGCTCGCGCTGGCGGCGCGCGGCCTGCGCGGCCAGCTCGTGCGCGGAGCGGCCGAACTGCCGCGCCGACTCCAGCAGCTCGGATTGAGACGACGCCGCCTTCAGCTTGTCCAGGTCGTTCTCCACCTGCCAGAAGTGGGGGAGGGGGGGAGCCAGTTAGCGTCCGTTCAGACTACTGTAAGCAAGCTGCAACATTGCAGTTCGGATGCAGTCGGTATAACTGTATCAACTGCACTGTACAACTATATCTTGTATCAAAATAAAATTGGTAATTGGTGTTGGTGTTGGAGTTGTTAGTGTTGGTGTTGGTGATGCTAGAGTTAGTGATAATGTCAGCATTAATATTGGCGGTAGTGTTAATAGTGTTGGCGGTATTGGTGATGGTGTCAGTGTTGGTAGTGCCGGTATCGTCGATCTTGTTAGTGGTGTTGGTGATATTGGTGAAGCTGCTAGTGTTATTGTTGGTGATGCAGCTAGTGTTGGTGGTGGTGATGCTAGTGCTGGTGATAGTGATGGTGATGCTAGTGTTAGTGTTGGTGATGTTACTAGTCTTGGTGTTAGAGATGCTACTAGTGTTGGTGGTGATGATGCTAGTGTTAGTGTTGGTGATGCTAGTGTTAGTGTTGGTGATGCTAGTGTTAGTGTTGGTGATGCTAGTGTTAGTGTTGGTGATGTTACTAGTGTTGGTGTTGGAGATGCTGCTAGTGTTGGTGGTGATGATGCTAGTGTTGGTGGTGATGATGCTAGTGTTGGTGATAGTGATGGTGATGCTAGTGGTAGTGTTGGTGATGGTGCTAGTGCGGGTACTATAGTGCAGTATACTGACGGCGGTGAGGTTGGCGAGCAGCAGATGCACGTCCACCATGTCGGCGAGGATGAGCAGGCGCGTGACGGCGCAGAGCAGCGCGCGCGCGGCGCGCACCATGGCGCCGCGCACCGCGCTCGCGCACGGCTCGTCCGAGAACTCGCGCGCGGCCACGCTCATCGCCGCGCCTGCCACACACACACACACCACATCACACACAGTACACACGGCCCCCGATCTATGCTGACAGAGGCGCCAAAATCATAATATAGTAAGGTAAAATCCCCAATTATTGGCACCCTGCACCAATTATTGTCCATACATATTTCTATGGGATTTCTTAATTCAGCGGATAGAATAACTAGATAAGTGTGAAAAACAGTGAAATTTATGACTTTTAACAAAAAAACACTATTTCCATGTTTCGTTTTCTTATTTTTTAAAGATAACTTCAAAAGTGCCAATAATTGGGGGGGTGCCAATATTGGGTGCCGTTACCCTATGTTTAAAAATAAAAAACTTGCTACACAAAACGCCTAGATTCGTCTGTTTTTTTAAGTAATTTATCTCAAACGCTGGAGAGGGGCGCAACTATCAAGTTTCTGCCCCGGTTCGAAAAAACGTAGATCCTGGGCTGAGTACACACACGCCATCAAAACACGTTACATGGTGCGTCCAGATGCCACGTATACCTCGCCCGAGCACTTATGTTATGACATTGTCAAAACTGAGTGCTCGAGCGCGGAATACGTCTGATGTAGACGCAATTACTTAGTAGCTGAAATGACATGAACACGAATTGAACACGATTTTATAGGCCGCCATAGTTTATATTTCTACCCCTTGCTGGTCGGAATCGACTTCAGAAGATAGCACTTAGAGAATAACTGGTCCATAGGAATTAATCACGAACGTAAATACATACTGGACTGTTCACTACTGCACAAAAAACGAGCCGAGCGAGAGGCCCCAGTTGGGACCGTGTCCCTCTCATTTCGAGTTGCCATGCCAAAATAATATTATCGTCGGGTAGTGATTGTTAGTTTATAATCAAGCAAATAAATTAATTGATTATTTATCGTGACTATTGTTTATATGATAAAACAATACTCACGATAAATAATAAAATAATTTATTTGCTTGATTTAAAAACTATCAATCACTACCCAACGATAATATTATTTTGGCATGGCAACTCGAAATGAGAGGGACACGGTCCCAACTGGGGCCTCTCGCTCGGCTCGTTTTTCTGTCTACAGAATTGTCAAGGTATAATAGACCTTAAAACAGTAGAATAAAGTTGAATTTCTTCTTAACCAAAAACTCAACTTGTCTATCCTCTATTAAAAGATCCTTGGAATTAATACAACGACTAGCTGACCCCGCGAACTTCGTACCGCCTCAGAATTAATATAACCGAAAAAGGTCTAAACCCCCCGTTCCCCCGTTCGTCACCCGTTATTCCCCTTTCCCGTCAAACATAAAAAATGCTGTAAGCCCAATCTGATCATTTAAAATGAACAGGAATTTCAGGAATTTGCAGTCGCCATCTGACACCGGCAACAGTGAAACGTGCGCCATCTATTGAAAGTAATCTGAATCATAATTTTTAAAGAAAATTTGGGTTTTTACGTTTTCCGGACAATTTCTCAAATTTTTCTCTTCATAAGAACCTTTCTTGAACATCACGGAATATTCTAAAAAAAATTGCTAAATTGGTCCAGCCGTTCTCGAGTGATGTCGTGACCAAGGAAATATGGATTAATTTTTATTTATACAGCGATTTTGATTTTATAAATTTTAATTTCCAAAGCTTATATAAAAGCAGTGGTAGCCGACTGGTTAAGCACGCGTCTTGCGGGCTTAAGGTCCTGAGTTCAAACCCTGGCTCACACCTCTGGATTTTTCAAAATCTATGTGTGAATCATAACTTTAATATGATTATCACTTGCTTACGGTGAAGGAAAACATTGTGAGGAAACCTGCATGTCTTTAGACATGTGAAATCCACCAACCCGCACTGGGCCAGCGTGGTGGATTATGGCCTGAATCCCCCTCGCATTGAGGGGAGGTCCACGCCCAGCAGGTGGACTTATTATTATTATATATGCAGCGCTGGTGTCCGAGCTGATCACCCACCTGCCTTGCGGACCTCCTCCACGGCGGCCAGCATCTGCTGCGTGATGTCAGGGTTCTCGTACGCGATCGTCTGCCCTCGTTCGATGAAGATCTCGGTCGCGCGCTCCACGGTCGCCACCAGCGCACTAGCGCGCTTGGATTTGCCCGCTACACACCAAATAAACTCTTAGAGACATGCCCCACTAGCACGCTGCGAGTAGTTGGTGTGGTGGAATAGTATTAGATGGGGAGCCGTAGAAGGGTTTTCTGGATTTACTCGAGAGCGTCAGATTAAGATAAGATACCTTACATATTGATAAGAACCTACAACCAGTATGAGCCCTTAATATTGGTGGGTACGCTCAGGGAACAAAAAAAAAATAGACCATCTTAAAATACTCGAACTTGTCACATTAAGATAAGGGGGATTCATTACTAGCTAAGAAGTGTTAAAAGTGTCATTTTGCTAATTTGATCGTCAGTCTAAGAAATGGGAGCATCTGTAAGTTTCACTGAACACCCCGTCTGAAGTTGTTTTTTTTTTAAAGGGCTGCGGTGGCAAAAAAGCGTACGGCCCGCCTGATGTTAAGCAGTTACCGTAGCCTATAGATGCTTACAAAATCTGACGCGCTCGAGTAATTAATTTTTTTCAATTTATCATGTTGGAGCATGAAAAGTATCAATATCTGACACGCTTGAGTATTTCCATGTCATTGCTTTTTTTTTTAGTTTTGAAATTATCATGTAGACGCCTCCCCCACCGCTGAAAGTGGAAACATCTAGAACATCCATTCCCAAAGTGGGCGATAACGCCCCCTTGTGGGTGCTGCAGGCCTAAAGGGGGGCGGTAAGAGACCCAGAAAAAAAATGGGGGCATTGTGTAGAGTCAAAATTTTTTTTTTCTGGGTCCCCTTTTGGCTGCAGGCTTGGGTGCTTGGGTGCTGCAGGCCAAAAGGGGACCCAGAAAAAAAAAATGTAGACTACACAATGCCCCCATTTTTTTTCTGGGTCTCTTACCGCCCCCCTTTAGGCCTGCAGCACCCACAAGGGGGCGTTAACGCCCACTTTGGGAATGGATGTTCTAGAACAATGTATTCTTCCTATCATCTAATCTACCGAATCTAATAGGTTTAGACGACGCCGGAGTAAATCCACAATTAGCACGATGGGCTCCCGGTCCATATGTTTATGATACATAATTCCTGTGCACATGTTCATGTTTCTAGCAAGGTTTTATAGGCTGAGCAATACTGTGCATTGTCTGTCAGACAGTTGATAGAATTTAAAGTGGTAGAGTCAAGCTGTAGCCAATTGACTGCAGCTCATATACGGGCTGGCTCGACTGGGGTACTACCACCCTCTCTCAGAAAATTGGCGTAAAGCAGCTATTACAGCTGCGTTTACGATGAGTGAGGGAACCAAAAGCCCAACCCCTCTCCCCCTCCCTCCATCCCACTCCCCTTCAGGTCGGCAATGGGCGAATAATGCCTTTGGTATTGTAAGCATCTATAGGCTATGGTAACTGCTTTGCATCAGACGACCCGTACGCTATATTGCCACCGCAGTCGTATAAAAAAAATATTAGGTAAGCAGTACTAACGCCTCTTCTTCTTGGCGTCGCGATCCTTGCTGTTGACGAGCGTGGTGACCTGCAGCACGAGGGGCTCCAGCGTGCGCTCCACGGACATGGTGCGGATCTCCAGGTTGCGAGGATCCCACTTGAGGGTGAGCGTACCCGTGGTGCCGTACTGCTCCGTCATGGTCGCCATGCTAGCTGGGAAACGGAGGATGTTAAAATATAAATAAAATAATAAATATAACATCACGACTTTTATCCCCATTCGGGGGTAGTCAGAGGCTTGAATGGCCATACACCACCACATTGTGGAGGTATTAACCAACTCAAAGCCCACGTTTCACCAGATAGTCGGAACCCAACGTGACAGGTGGTGAACCTTGTCGCCGTGTATACAGGAACTGACTATTACCTAATCCCGGGGGATAGGTAGGTTTCCTCACGATGTTTTCCCTCACCGTAATGGAGGATGTTGTGAAGGCCTTCTTAAACTTCAACCCCCAAAATAGAAAGTTACTATGGACTATCTTTGGCATTACAATTCACTTTCGTTCATATTCAAATAACTTTATTGCGTTAATTGTGGTAATACAATAATTTGTGGTGTTAAAAGTAATGGTAGGTACATAGTAGTTCCTAGAAATGCTTTACAAAACCACTGTTAATTGACTAAGGCCCGTATTAATAAATTGATCTGAAAATTGAGATCGAACTTGAGATGCTGTTTTTGACAGATGTTCCATACATCACCATACAAACATCGAAACTGCATAGATCAAACTCAACTTTGAGATGCATTTATTAGTATGGGCCTAAAACTCTTTACAAATTTGGAATTTCAGTGCCCAGCAATACTTCACATCAAATTACAGCTTTGGGGCCATCCATTAATTACGTCACACAATTTTCATGATTTTTAGATCCCTCCCCCCCTTGTCACAGCTGGTCACATTTGCGAGACTCCCCCCCTCCCGGTGTGATGTCACATATTTTATACAATTTGCAGAATTTTTAAAAAAAAATCGTTAACAGTTTAAATTTCTGTTTTAATATTTGGATATATTAGATTTTTAAATGTGACGTCACTTAACTCAGGATCCCTCCCCCCTTTGTCACACAATGTCACATTTCGTCGACCCCCTCCCGCCCCCTTTACGTGTGACGTAATTTATAGATGGCCCCTTTGTAGAGCATTGCATTGAGCTTTCATGATGCTGTATAAATTCAAAGATCCTCTTGTTCTCGCACTCAATAATGAATACTTACTGCCATGTTGTAAATTGGCAAAGAATACATAATTATCATTAAAAAATGTTCTCCTAACTTCCCAAGTAACATCCGAATTTCTGTACTTTCCCTTAAGGCCTAGGCCGCACAGCGGTTATATCCCCGCTGTTAAAGCCGCGTTTAATCTGTGTCCTGTGGAATCATATGAACCTATCCGCACTTGCGGTTGATATGATTCCATATGACGCGGTTTTAACAGTGCAGATATAACCGCTGTGCGGCCTAGGCCTAACACTGACCTCTCTGGGTACTCTGGTGGGCTTGAATCATGACAATAGTAATAAAATAAGAATGCTACCAAATTTAAAACAGTTTCAGCTAGTTTACAATGCTTCTACAAAGCATTTCTAGGATCAAGTGAATTGTAATGCCAGTGCAAATCAATAATATTATAACTTTCAATAAATCTGGGGATAGAGACAAGGAATAATTTCATAAAATTTACAGAAATGAAGTCTCTATATAGTCAAAAATTGAGAAGTAACTCCAAAATGCGAGAACAAAATTATTTGGAACATAATTTGACCCTGATAAGTCGCGAAGATAAGTACTTGTAGCTAGAACTTATAAGTGCATTTACCTACTGATCAATTACCAATGTTCTACTACTAATGAGTCATGCAATAACTATGAATGCCTAACTTTCTAGCGTGTGGATATTACATTTGCGTTGCAACAGCGATATAAATCGATTTCAAACACTTTTCAATACTGCAATCGCTTGAAAACTCCTATATTTGGAATAAATAAACAATAATCGGTCATCAGAAAACATAGCTGGGTTATGCTAACAAATTAAGAAGCACTTTTCAACAATAGGCGCACATTATAAATGTGTTGTATTTAATTTGGTAGGTTTAGACGTAACAGAAAATAAAAGGAACTTTTACCTGATTATTTGTGACGATCCAAGTGAATTACACTCACTAGACAATGATGGAAAGGATATTGGCTTCCACTGAACTGAACTGAACTCTATCACATAAAATAAACGAAATTATACGAAAAATCACACTATTTTTGCAATAAAATAGCACACAACACAAAAGTATCGACAAGTGGTGCGTTCCATTCACTGTTAATTTTGTTATTTTCGTTATTTTTGTCCACAAATCACGTTCCACTCGCACCAACTTGTACTGAAAGTGATCATTATTATCGTTTTTAACACTTTTTGTGGACGAAAATAACAAAATTAACAGTGAATGGAACGCACCATAGGCGTGTCAAAAAATATCAACTGTCTGGGTTGTAAGCACTCAAAATGAAATACCCTCAACCATTAAAAACTTTGGAAGTAGGCAACACTTTAGACTGTTCTCATTGATTCCAATCGAAATAAAGTCTCGCGAATTTTTTTTAACACTTGCTTTTATTTTTACATTACTTTTATTTTAAAATGTTGTTTATCTTATCTTATTATCGGTTAAGGTAGGTGAGGCCATTATAAGCTTGAGCCACTGTAGGTGCCTAACGGCGAATACTCCAAGCCCACTTAGGTAACTATAGTCTGATTTTTAATTAGACGAAGCAAACTATTGTATTATAAATTATATTTGAGACGCTCTTAACTATTTAAAACGCCCCTATCCGTCATTTTCGTATTCTCAAAGGTCCGCTACTTATATAGGTATTGGTTTGATGAAATAAAATTCATTATGAAAAGGAACCAATTTCCGCCTCACCCTCTGCTTGTTTCCATCATTGGTGCGTTCCATTCACTGTTAATTTTGTTATTTTCGTCCACAAAAAGTGTTAAAAACGATAATAATGTTCACCTTCAGTACAAGTTGGTACGAGTGGAACGACATTTATGAACGAAAATAACGAAAATTACAAAATTAACAGTAAATGAAACGCACCACATGAACGTAATACCTAATTATTAACCATTACATACAATGTGCGTGAGTGTGATTCCTTGAGGTAGAATTATTTAGTTAGTAGTAGTAGTAGAAGAAATAAAGTCACAATAAAGTAGAATAAGATAAAAAAGAAGATTATGCTAATGTTAAGCTCCAAAGGGCCTGTACCCAGGGCCGTAAAACAAACTTAAAAAATATATTCTTTGTTTTTGTTTGCTTATAATTACTTTTACCGTGGTCCTGTCTGTGAGTTAAATCGAATCTATATAACAAATTAACAATGGAAAGGCTAGCTGCTTGTCGTATTTGTTTTTGCTTAAGTGTGAAAGAGCAGCGCGTCGTCGAGGATGCACAGCTGCAGGAAATATACGAGAGATTAACCACAGTGCCGGTAAGTCTCAGCGAGTTGTTCTAACTTGGTTCACTAATCGCTAAATTTTCTGATGAAATTGAGGCATAGACCTAGAAATCGCACTAAGTGCGGTCCGTTCAGTGGAATTATACACCATACGCTAATTTCATCTCATCAAACTCATAGTTCACACCCCTGTGTACGGTAATTCTAAAAGTAGCCAACGGCAACATTGTCAAGAGCTGGTACTCAAACACAAGTACTGTCAGTTCCAGACGGATGACATGCGTCCGCTGACGCTGTGCTACATATGCCACGCGCGGCTGAGCGCCGCCCGCAGACTCACGCTCAAGTGCCTGAAGGCCGAGGAGATACTCGCGGAGATTTTCTTACGGATATCCAGTGAGGATGAGGTGAGCTCTCTCCACTATGTACCACTGTACATAATAGTTATATATTGTACGGACCGGTTGGCCCAGTGGTTCGAGCGTAGGCGATGGCACACTGCACTGGGTGATTACAGGTTCGATTCCCACGAGTGGCTCTCAGAAGCTAGGTACCTTTTCGTAATTTGCCCTAGTCCGAGTGTAACTAAGATCGCGGCCAGTCCATGGAACGGTAGCCATATTGCATCTGTTGCTTAGTTTGGGACCATACAGTTGATGTGTTAGTCTGGCGATGTTTATTCATTTAAAAAACTTACCTACAGTTTTTGGTCTGATCTCCAAATGGAATGCACCCTAACGCAAGCCTCCTAAGATGCTTGTGGAGGCTCTTTGCCACTGGGCTATGGGTGGACACCACTATCAGTACAATGATAGCCGTGTCAACGTCCTATATTTTGACAACCTTATGTACCTGATTAACCTTACAACTACACATAGCCCTAAGAACTGATGGCCGATGGGGCAGAAAGGTTCTTGAGTGGCGACCACGTACCGGAACACGCAGCGTGGGTAGGCCCCCCACAAGGTGGACCGACAATCTAGTGAAGGTCGCAGGAAACCGCTGGATGCAAGTGGCACAGGACCGGTCGTTGTGGAAAACCTTGGGGGAGGCCTATGTCCAACAGTGGACGTCTTTTGGCTGAAATGATGATGATGATGATGATGTACCAGATTAAGATTTCCATTCTTTATCTTATTGTTATTTTTAGCCTTGATTATTGACTATTGCATTGCATAGTAAACATTTTGAATAGATTTATTGAAAAACTATTGAATTCAGGGCCAACAAAAAATTTGAAAAAGTTATCTGATGATTTGTTACAAAATCATCAGATAACTTTTTTCCACCAAATAAATATGGCTGTAGCTGTAGCCTAGGGGTAAATTATTGGGTTATTTATTGGGAAGATCAACGGTAACAACTTAGGATATAGATAGCCAATGATAGGCCTTCCCTTGTAGATGTAACTCGGAATCTTTATTAAAAACCGGCCAAGTGCGTGTCTCACTCGCACTTAAACGGTTCCGTACCACCGTAGAATAAAAACGTTAAAAATATTAAGTTTGTTGTATGGGGACCCCCTTTATTATTTTATTTTATTTTTAGTATCTGTTGTTGTAGCAGCAACAAAAATATACATTCTGTAAAAACTTCAACTCACCACCTATTACGGGTCGTAAGATATAGCCCGCTGACAGACGGACAGCGTAGGCTTAGTAATAGGGTCCCGTTGGCACCCTTTAAGTAAGGAACCCTAAAAACTAGCCGTTGTCCACGGCTGCGCCCGGTTGGTACTTCGAGATATAGCCTATTTCAGCATCAAAAAGTTGCCTATATCCTTCTGCAAGATCATGTCAATTTCTTTACCAAAATTCATCAAAATTGGTTTAGGGGTTTAGTCGTGAAAATGTAACAGATTGACAGACAGTTACTTTTGCAATTATGACTAATACGCAATCTCACCATCCAGGATAGAAAACCGTTGCTAATCAAGCGATCAGCTGTTAAACAACTGTCCATCAGCTCAGTGGAGCAGTTGAGTTTTGACAGTGTTCCTGAAAACTTCAACATTGATATCAAAGAAGAATTAATTGCACATGAGGAAGACGTCAACATTGATGTGAAAAAAGAATTAATTGCTCAGGAGGAAGACATCAACATTGATGTCACAGAAGAATTAATTACTCAGGAGGAAAACGTCAACATTGATGTCACACAAGAATTAATTACTAAGGAGGAAGATGTCAACATTGATGTCACAGAAGAATTACTTACTAAGGAGGAAGATGTCAACATTGATGTCACAAAAGAATTAATTACTCAGGAGGAAGATGTCAACATTGATGTCACGGAAGAATTAATTACTAAGGAGGAAGAGGTCAACATTGATATCACAAAAGAATTATTTACTAAGGAGGAAGATGTCAACATTGATGTCACGGAAGAATTAATTACTAAGGAGGAAGATGTCAACATTTATATCACAGAAGAATTATTTACTAAGGAGGAAGATGTCAACATTGATGTCACAGAAGAATTAATTGCTCATGAGAAAGACATTAAACTAGATGACCAGACCACGCAAGGTATTGTATTATTCTCTTTAAGTCTCAGTTCTCAGTCTTTATTGTCATGGAGAGTCTGTCATAAGTCTTCCATATCGTACTGATGGTTTAAAATCTCCACAATCAATCAACTAGAATTGATCTTATGGACCTAAGACCACAGGAAGTTTAGTCCTGTTGGCTTCTTCTCATATTAACTTATTTTATAATTTTGGAGGTTGGCACGCCAATGGTGGAAGGTGGGCCCTAACAAATTGTTTTAAAATGAATTCTGGTAATTAACGTCCGAGTATAACTATGTATTAATTATATTTGGTTTTCAGCAACTCCTAATGCAAAAAAGCCGAAACATAAACGTGAAGGCAGAACAAAACACATAAAAATGTGCGAAAATTTTAGCACTGAAGCAACTGAAAGTACCAAAAAGTCGGTTATAGATAACAATCTTCAAGGCAACATAGAAAACAATATTAGAATTACACCTAATAATAATTTACTTTTTACAAATGATGACAAAGGCTCTTTAGAAAGTGACGACATTAATAATAAAATGTATTTAGAAAAACGTGGTGGAATAAAAATTAAGTATAAGCAACCGTTTATTTGTGATGTATGCAATAAATTTTTAAATACAAAGGCAGACTTAATCAAACATTTGCACGCACACACAGGTGACAAGCCGTATGTGTGTGATGTGTGTGAAAAGAGTTTTAGTTCAAAACAAAAATTTCTGGATCATTCCAATATACACAGTGAAGCAAAGCCTTATGTATGCAATATTTGTAAAAAACATTTCAGTACCGAATCTTATTTAATAAAACATTATCTCATACACTCTGGAGAAAAGCCTCACGTGTGTAATATTTGCAATAAATGTTTCAATCACAATTCTAGTTTATTAAGACATTTACGCATACACTCTGGAGAAAAACCTTACGCATGCAATATTTGTAATAAACGTTTCAGTCAAAAATCTGATTTATTAAGACATTCACTCATACACTCTGGTGAAAAGCTTTACGTATGCGAAATTTGTAATAAACGTTTTAGTCAAAAATCTTATTTATTAAGACATTCATTCATACACTCTGGAGAAAAGCCTTACGTATGCAATATTTGTAATAAACGTTTCAGTGAAAATTCTAATTTAATAAAACATTCACGTATACACTCTGGAGAAAAGCCTTACGTATGCAATATTTGTAATAAACGTTTCAAACAAAATTCTAGTTTATCAATACATTCACTCATACACTCTGGAGAAAAACCTTACGTATGCAATATTTGTAATAAACGTTTCAATCGAAATTCTCAGTTATTAGGACATTCACTCATACATTCTGGAGAAAAACCTTACGTATGCAATATTTGTAATAAACGTTTCAGTCAAAAATCTGATTTATTAAGACATTCACGCATACACTCTGGAGAAAAGCCTTACGTATGCAATATTTGTAATAAACGTTTCAGTCAAAATTCTAGTTTATCAAAACATTTACTAATACACTCTAGAGAGAAGCTTTAAGGCTTCCGCAGACTGCCGCGTTTAATTCGCGCGTTGGTTTTATTAATGTGTCCCTTCAACTCGCAACGTGGTGTATGATACAGGTGTTTGATGCAGCATGCTGCATCGCTGCCCGTTGCCTTATGTCAAAACAAACTGTTTTCATTGCTGCTATGTGATCCTTTTTATCAAAAATAAAAAACACCAGGTTGCACTCCGTTAGTGCCGGCAGAAGTGAAAACTTGAACATTAACGTTGTGCATTTTTCAATATTTGGGGGGGGGCAGAGGGGGGAGAGGGGGGGGGGTCTCTTCAGTATAAAAAATTAACGTTGTGCATTTTTAAATATTTTTGAATGGGTAGGGAAAACATGTAAAAAAAACAACCTGGCCGTTTTTTTTTGTTAAATAATCATATAAAATAATACAAATTATAAAAATAATAAAAAATAATAAGAATTAAATAATTAATAATATATTAAATTCGAAAATATAGTAAACTTAGGCGAACCTACGCCCCATAGAGCACTCAACCAGACCCATTCGCTTAGGGAGCTAACAAGAATTTGAATTTGAAATCGAAATTATTAACTACTAGCTGTTGCCCGCGGCTTTGCCCGCGTGGATGTCGGTTAGCGCGACCAAAAGTAATCATGAAATTTTGATCCCGTTCCCGCAACCAATTTTTTTGCGATTACTCCTAAGATATGGGTTCATTTAAATTATATGGTAAAATAATGTGCATAAAATTCTTAAAGCCACTAACTTATTTAAAATGATAAGAATTAATACCGTATTTGTGTAAATAGCTTTCCAATTACCGCTTTATAATTTGCCCATTTTTTTAAGTAATGGATATGGTATGTTATCCTTAAGAGATAGACATATGCCATTGCGGACTTTTCTGTAGACCTATATAAGATACACAATTCTACTATACATCATTTTGTTATATCTCAAAGGGTTTATGCAGCGTTTTCGTTGAAAGCTCCCAGACGGCTTGTTTTTTCTGACACCCTCAACAAATATCATTAAATTTTAGCCAATGTATACAAAAACTTGACAAATTATATACTAAAACCTTCCTCGAGAACTACTCTATCCATTGGTTAAAACAGCATGAAAATCGGTGCAGTCGATTTTGAGTTTATCGCGAACAGACAGGCAGACAGACGCGGCGGAGGACTTTGTTTTTTATAATATGTAGTGATAGTGATATACTTTTTTTGCCCATCCCAAGGTAGGACACGTGACCTGTCGCTACAAATCTGACGATTTTTTGGACACATGACCCTGACGCGAACTATGACATGTGACCATGACGCGAACTATACATTTTACCGCAGTGTGGGTACTAATCTACATAGGTATTTACAGCGTCGTCGTGGCGTGCGCGGGCGACTAGGTAGGTATGCCAGCAACGAAGTATTATCCGCTGTTTTATATCTCTTTATTTTATTCTTTCCTATTCTTTATTATATTATAATTTATATGATGTATTCACGGATGTATAATGAAGGATTTATCACTTGAGTTTTTGGTTAAGAAGAAATTCAACGTTATTCTGCTGCCTTAAGGTCTATTATACCTTGACAATTCTTAAGACAGAAAAACGAGCCGAGCGAGAGGCCCTAGTTGGGACCGTGTCCCTGTCATTTCGAGTTGCCATGCCAAAATAATATTATCGTTGGGTAGTGATTGTTAGTTTTTAAATCAAGCAAATAAATTAATTTAGTACTTATCGTGACCATTGATTATATGATAAAACAATAGTCACGATAAATAATAAATTGATTTATATGCTTGATTTAAAAACTAACAATCACTACCCGACGATAATATTATTTTGGCATGGCAACTCGAAATGACAGGGACACGGTCCCAACTAGGGACTCTCGCTCGGCTCGTTTTTTGTGCAGTAGTGAACAGTCCAGGTATGTATTTACGTTCGTGGATGTATTATATACCTAATGGCCGTTTGCCGACTGCACGGCACGGCACCGGCACCGGCACAGTGACAGCTATTTGCAGGGTTTTCATTGTTCAGTAACCAATGACAACTGGTCACTGACCAATGAAAAAGCTGCCGCCATGCCGGTGCCGGTGCCGTGCCGTGCAGTCGGCAAACGGCCAATATATATTTCGCACGTACGGCTTTTACTTGTTTATTTTATTAGATTTATTTTGTTACATTTATTTATTTTCTATTGGGTAGCCAGTGCTTCGTACGTATGACCCATTGAGGAGGGTTTGGCTGAAAATTAGCGCTGGGGGGGTCTCGGTCCCCTCAAGCACATGCTGAGCCAGATTCCTTTTCGGCACAGTTCGCATTGACTTCTTTTTATTTTTGTTCCTGTTTTATTTGTTTATGTTCTGTGTGTTGCGTGTTGTGTCGAATAAATGTTTTTTCTTTCTTTTCTTTCTTTCTTCTTTCATCCATACCACGAAAAGTGCACAACGCCACTAAAGAAGTTTTCACTTCAATAAGCTTAATAACATTCTTACGTGTTTTTTTTTCAAATGAACCTCGAAGTGTGTATGTCGCCGCCAACTGGTTTAATACGCTATTCAATTGGGCGGCTAGCCCGTTCATTAAACGTCGACACTCAATTAGACGCCTAGGCCGTTCGTTGAATTGACACATATTGCTAAACGTCCAACGAGTTGGCTGGTTGAAAGCTAGCCTTTTGGAGAAGGCTGAACCAAAAGCCGCCGGTTCATGTAAATTTAATTCCTTTTTCCGCCACTGCAGCGCCAGTAGTCATCTAACAAATATGGCGTCCCTATTTGTCATCAGCTGATTTAATGTGTATTGTTTTTTTTGCGAATTACCGTGTTTAGTGATTTTATAGTGTGTTAAAAAGTTCTATTGATAATTATTCATATTAAACAAGACCGTAACATGGATTTATTTACGAATAATGAGACGGAACCGCATTTTAAACCAATTGAGGTTATCAACAATGTTCGAACGGCTAAGGTGACCATGAATTATTCTAAAAGCATACGGACACCTATGCAGGATTACTCATTGTCATTTCGTCATCTGGATACCTTAGTAAAACAATGTTTAGAATTAAAATGTCTTGCATATTGCACGCGTGAGCGAGCGAAGCGAGCTCGGGACTTTGTGGCACTCGACTTGGCTGGGTTAGGTTCGAAGGAAATGATGGGGGTTAGCGAGCGAGGGGAGCGAGCGAGCTTAACCCCCGTCATTTCCTTCGTGTTAGGTTACTGGTGACCCGTACGCAGAAATAGGAGCCCCGCAAAGCGGGGCTCCGTCGACTAATTCATAGAAGTCATGGTCACCCTAATAATATTCCTAAATGTCATTCACCCAAGCGGCTAAGCAACGTTCAGCCCCCTTATTAAACGTTGCATTCGACAATTTGCCTAGACGTCCTTTAGCCATTGTATTGAGTGCCGGCGTTTAATGAACGGCCTAGCTGCCCAATTGAATGAAGTATTAAACCAGTTGGCGGCGACATGTATAAAGCGGCTGTTCCCAGTAGTGCTACCGGCTAGCCCCACAGTAGGACTAGCGGTAATTACTTTCCAATTGTCTTACAAATCAAATTGTTTATTTTGTGTACATAGGTTACCGAAAGTAGGATAACGATGGTCTTACTTTTTTCCCATTAGTTTTACTATAAAGTTTGTTTTGAGTTTGGCAAAATAATATATGCGGCGGACGGCGGTTTTCCGCAGCATATACGTATGCAATATTAATTTGTAATATTTTTTAATGTTATACCATTTTTATTTAGTATTTGTTGTTGTAGCGGCAAAAGAAAAACATATCCTGTGAAAATTTCAACTCTACCTAATATGGTTCGTGAGATACAGCCCGCTGACTGACGGACAGCGTAGGCTTAGTAATAGGCACCCTTCGGGTACAGAACCCTTTTCGGAAATTACCTTGTTAAATCCTAAAAAATAATTATGTATTTTTAATAAACATTATCTCCAATAGACAAGTCTTTCATTTGAAACCAGCGGCCATAGTCTCATTCTTGATGTCATCTTACGAAGCAAGATTTTGAAAAGATAGTTGTTTGAAAGCGGGCATTACATTATCCAATTTGCGGAGCACTAAGTGAGCTATTGTGCTATAGTTTTGATAGTATTAGTGGCTAATTTGATGGTATTAGTGACGGCGGCCTCCTCCGAATGCGCCTGAACACCACACCTTTCGGCCAGTACTGTTCCTGCATGAAAGTGGACAGCTATTCAGTGGGGACCAAGACCATAACGTCTTGAAACTAGCGATGTGACTCGAGCCCAACAACTGTACTCTCAATGAGACAATGCTCTTCAATCTGATGTACTCAGCAATGTCCCCCGCCTTCATGCTAGGTAATAAACGACTTCGCTTTTTCCGTAGGTATACGAAACCATCTTCCGATAATAAAAGTATTCCGCTGTACACACTACTGTACTGCACGGCGCTTTGGCCATCTGAAATTCATGACTATCATACAGACAGACTCGGGCACTGTCGTGTTCCGGCTCATCTGCACATACTCAACATTAGTAGGTAAGGAAGAATAGGCCATTGTGTTCAAGTGCTTGTAGCTTGTAGATCTTTAATAAATTCTAATAAAAAGTAATTATAACTAAGTTAGGTACATTTTATTTACCTTAATAAAACAGGAAACATTTAAAAAATACCTTTGAATGGTACACAATTTAGGTTTTTTTTGTGCTTTCTGGGTGTTTTCTTCAGAGTTGGTAACCCTACCTCCCTCATCACCACGAATGTATAAAGAAGGATCTATTACTTGAGTTTTTGGTTAAGAAGAAATTCAACTCTATTCTGCTGCCTTAAGGTCTTTTGTACCTTGACAATTCTTAGACAGAAAAAACGAGCCGAGCGAGGGGCCCTAGTTGGGACCGTGTCCCTTTTTTTTTTTTTATAAGATTAGTTTTTCGGCCCCTGGGAACTAGCCCTTTGGAGCCTAACATCAGTATACTTTTATTACATTTTTTTCTTAATTCTACCTTATAACTATAGGTACTCCATTTATTATAGCATTAGACAGAAGTTAAAAAAGGTTATTTTTAGTGTCCACTTTGTAACAAAAATACAAATAACATGTTACAGTTATGATTGACGTCGAATTTATTATAATCTATTTATATACCAGCTTGTCACACCTAACTGTAATTATTTTAAGTATTTATATTATAAAATAAATTGTCTTTCATTTAAATATTATCATTTCAGTCCAATTTAAAATTAAGTGTCAATGCTAAAAACCTAAAAGAAGCAGGGGTGAACAATACCGGGAACGTGTTTCGTTCCACTATAATCCTAACAAATCTAAAATGTTACCTAATCCGTTCAGAAGATATGACAGCAGGGCATTTCTAATTTTGTCGGATTATGTTGTCTATGAAATTGACGTAAATAATTTTCTGTCAGTGTTTGTCATTGAGTCATTCACCATCATTTTTTTTTTTCATTAATTTTTTGTTGCCAGCTTAAAATGTGTGATACGATGTTATTATAAATAAAACATAGTATAAAAGTACTTTTATTTTGGTTATCGAAGTATTTAGCATTGTTTTATGTGAAAACAATTTTAATGTAACCACTCTAAATCCCCCTCGCATTGAGGGGAGGCCCGTGCCCAGCAGTGGGACGTTAAAAGGGCTAAATTATTATTTATTATTATTACTCTAAATAAAAGTTGTTTTGACTTTGAAATAAAATGTTTTGGATCCCTGCTTCTACGAGCCTCTTATTTCTAATGTTATAATAAATGGGGTATACCTTAAATCTACCTTATAACTACCTTATTTCTACCCCCCAAACCCTATCAGTAAAGTGGCGGATACTTTACTGACAAATTACTAGACTTCTTGTGAGAAGCCGAAAATCATGATTCATCACTTTTGTTCCAATTGCCCACACTCCTGCACATTTATGACCATATAATGGTTAATATTCCACCAATATTACACACTATAATACACGAAAATACAAGTTTTGGAAATTAAAACAAAAATGACAACATGACTTTTCCACTTCCCGCCAAAAAGCCGGACCGTGTCCCTCTCATTTCGAGTTGCCATGCCAAAATAATATTATCGTTGGGTAGTGATTGTTAGTTTTTAAATCAAGCAAATAAATAAATTTATTATTTATCGTGACTACTGTTTTATCATATTAACAATAGTCACGATAAATACTAAATTAATTTATTTGCTTGATTTTAAAACTAACAATCACTACCCAACAATAATATTATTTTGGCATGGCAACTCGAAATGAGAGGGACACGGTCCCAACTAGGGCCTCTCGCTCGGCTCGTTTTTTGTGCAGTAGTGAACAGTCCAGTATGTATTTACGTTCGTGCTCATCACCCTTTGAAATCAAACCTTGCAACACTGTATGTACTTTATTTCGTGACTATAATTTCCAAGACTTGTGTTTTCTTGACTTGTGTTAGACATGTGTAATGTTGGTGGAATATTAAACATTACATAAATGCGCGTGAGTGTGATTCCTTGAGTTAGAATTATTTTAGTTAGAAATAAAGTAGAATTATATAAAAAACGAAGATTATGCTAATATTAGGCACCAAAAGGCTTGTACCCAGGTCAGTAAAACAAACTTAAAAAAAAAAAAGATTGTTTTTGTTTGCAAGCATTTTACCCCGCGTTTCCACTGCGCAAAAACATGTTGATTTCAACAGAATTCAACAGATCTCACGACATGTATAGAGTTGCGTTTCCATTGACGGACAATCAACATGTCGCATGACTTGTTGTCACTACAAATATTGCGACATGTTAATGTTGGTTGTGTGGAAAGCGTTCACACTGGTGAATAACTTGTTACGAGACAAGTTATCATACAAGGTATTCAGAGACTTCACGCTGGCGAATGTTTTTTTTTTAATACCTGATTATTGTCAAATGTGACGTCACCCGCACAACAAGGCGGTGGCGGTGTACGGGCGGGAAGCCGCAGGCGGTGGCGGTTATACGGGAGGAGAAGCCGCATTCCATCCGAGTGCCTAGTTGGCTTGGTGGAGTAGTACGTACAAGGTTATAGGTAGAAGTGAGTGCTTAAACGAAAAGCCGTTTGAAAAGTTCGTTTTTTTAAGTAAGCGCCTAAGCGCGCTTACAAATTTAAGCGTGTTGCTTTTAAGCAATGACGGCAAGAAAGAGAAAGAAATTCCAAAAAATTACTAAAAATAACCTTATTTGTATGACAATACAGTTCAAATCAATATTTAATTAAATTTAACCTTATTTCTTTACCCATAAAAAGCAATAATTTATAATACATTATATTAGATTCAAAACCATATTTCCATGCACATAAGACTCACTATAAATTTTTCAGCGCGTAAGTTTTTGGCTTTTTGCTTGAACTTATGTTTAGTAAGCATTTTGCTTTTGTTGTCCGTTTATTGACGGACGAATTATTGTTAAATTTAAAAAAAGCAGAAAAGCAGAAAAGTACTTTTACAACGACTTTTAAAAACAAGCACAAGCGTAACAACGTGCTTTTAATATAAAGCCGTTTATCACATCTTTAGTTATAGGTATAAAACGTGTATTCAAGCGATGAAAAAGGAATACCTATTTTTTTATCAACTAGTACTTATTGTATTCCTAGAAGAACAAACTTCTAGGAAAAAAGCATAAGGCCCGTCTGATGTTAAGCAGTTCGGGCTCTCTCACTTATCGTTGGTATGAAACGCAGATAAAAATTGCGACTTTACGCCGATTTACTGTGAGAGGGTGGTACTACCCGGGTCGGCCCGGCATGTACCTATGGGCCGCAGTCATGGTTTCATAAAAGGGAAAAATATTACAAAAGCAGACATTAAAATTATTACAAGACCTATAGTGTACTTAACTACCTACTCTCTACAAAGATATTCTCTATGGATTTTCACAACAATGAAATGTCTACGCACATTTTGGGATAACAGTATTTATGGCAAATAATCATGTTGATATACAAGTCTTAATACATGTTGAGTGCCAGTGTGAACGAAAACCCTAACAAGTGTATTGACATGCTGGTATACATGTTGAGACTTCAGGCAGTGGAAACGCTACCCTCAACAATACATGTTACGAGACATGTCGGGCTCATCATGTCGCGATACAAGTATGCCGACATGTTTTTAGGTGGAAACGCACGGTTACTTTTACCGTGGTCCTGTCCAAAGAGAATGTAATAGAGTTGTCCTGTCTGTGAGTTATATCGAATAAAAATAACAATGAAAAGGCTGGCTGCTTGTCGTATTTGTTTTTGCTTAAGTGTGAAAGAGCAGCGCGTCGTCGAGGATGCACAGCTGCAGGAAATATACGAGAGATTAACCACAGTGCCGGTAAGTCTCAGCGCGTTGTTCTAACTTGGTTCACTAATCGCTAAATTTTCTGAAGAAATTGAGGCATAGACCTAGAAATCGCACTAAGTGCGGTCCGTTCAGTAGAATTATACACCGTACGCCAATTTCATCTCATCAAACTCATAGTTCACACCCCTGTGTACGGTAATTCTAAAAGTAGCCAACGGCAACATTGTCAAGAGCTGGTACTCAAACACAAGTACTGTCAGTTCCAGACGGATGACATGCGTCCGCTGACGCTGTGCTACATATGCCACGCGCGGCTGAGCGCCGCCCGCAGACTCACGCTCAAGTGCCTGAAGGCCGAGGAGATACTCACGGAGATTTTCTTACGGATATCCAGTGAGGATGAGGTGAGCTCTCTCCACTATGTACCACTGTACATAATAGTTACCTATATATTGTACGGTCTGGTTGGCCCAGTGGTTCGAGCATAGGCCACTCGGCACACTGCACTGGGTCATTACAGGTTCGATTCCCACGAGTGGCTTTCAGAAGCTAGGTACCTTTTCGTAATTTGCCCTAGTCCGAGTGTAACTAAGATCGCGCCCAGTCCATTGAACGGTAGCCATATTGCATCTGTTGCTTAGTTTGGGACCATACAGTTGATGTGTTAGTCTGGCGATGTTTATTCATTTAAAAAACTTACCTACAGTTTTTGGTCTGATCTCCAAATGGAATGCACCCTAACGCAAGCCTCGTAAGATGCTTGTGGAGGCTCTTTGCCACTGGGCTATGGGTGGACACCACTATCAGTACAATGATAGCCGTGTCAATGTCCTATATTTTGACAACCTTATGTACCAGATTAAGATTTCCATTCGTTATCTTATTGTTATTTTTAGCCTTGATTGTTGACTATTGCATTGCATTGTAAACATTTTGAATAGATTTATTGAAAAACTATTGAATTCAGGGCCAACAAAAAATTTGAAAAAGTTATCTGATGATTTGTTACAAAATCATCAGATAACCGGTTGGTACTTCGAGATATAGCCTATTTCCGCATCACAAAGTAGCCTATATCCTTCTGCAAGATCATGTCAATTTCTTTACCAAAATTCATCAAAATTGGTTTAGGGGTTTAGTCGTGAAAATGTAACAGATTGACAGACAGTTACTTTTGCAATTATGACTAATACGCAATCTCACCATCCAGGATAGAAAACCGTTGCTAATCAAGCGATCAGCTGTTAAACAACTGTCCATCAGCTCAGTGGAGCAGTTGAGTTTTGACAGTGTTCCTGAAAACGTCAACATTGATATCAAAGAAGAATTAATTGCACATGAGGAAGACGTCAACATTGATGTGAAAAAAGAATTAATTGCTCAGGAGGAAGACATCAACATTGATGTCACAGAAGAATTAATTACTCACGAGGAAGACGTCAACATTGATGTCAATGAAGAGTTAATTACTCAGGAGGAAAACGTCGACATTGATGTCACACAAGAATTAATTACTAACGAGGAAGATGTCAACATTGATGTCACAGAAGAATTATTTACTAAGGAGGAAGATGTCAACATTGATGTCACAAAAGAATTAATTACTCAGGAGGAAGATGTCAACATTGATGTCACGGAAGAATTAATTACTAAGGTGGAAGATGTCAACATTGATGTCACAAAAGAATTAATTTCTCAGGAGGAAGATGTCAACATTGATGTCACGGAAGAATTAATTACTAAGGAGGAAGATGTCAACATTGATGTCACAGAAGAATTAATTGCTCATGAGAAAGACATTAAACTAGATGACCAGACCACGCAAGGTATTGTATTAGTCTCAGTTCTCAGTCTTTATCGTCGTGGAGAGTCTGTCATGAGTCTTCCATATCGAAGCGATGGCTTAAAATCTCCACGATCGATCAACTACCATTGATCTTACGGACCTAAGACCACAGGAAGTTTAGTCCTGTTGGCTTCTTCTAATATTAACTTATTTTATAATTTTGGAGGTTGGCAAGCCAAGGGTGTGTGGTGGGCCCTAACAAATTGTTTTACAATGAATTCTGGTAATTAACGTCCGAGTCTATGTATTAATTATATTTGGTTTTCAGCAACTCCTAATGCAAAAAAGCCGAAACATAAACGTGAAGGCAGAACAAAACACATAAAAATGTGCGAAAATTTTAGCACTGAAGCAACTGAAAGTACCAAAAAGTCGGTTATAGATAACAATCTTCAAGGCAACATAGAAAACAATATTAGAATTACACCTAATAATAATTTACTTTTTACAAATGATGGCAAAGGCTCTTTAGAAAGTGACGACATTAATAATAAAATGTATTTAGAAAAACGTGGTGGAATAAAAATTAAGTGTAAGCAACCGTTTATTTGTGATGTATGCAATAAATTTTTAAATACAAAGGCAGACTTAATCAAACATTTGCACGCACACACAGGTGACAAGCCGTATGTGTGTGATGTGTGTGAAAAGAGTTTTAGTTCAAAACAAAAATTTCTGGATCATTCCAATATACACAGTGAAGCAAAGCCTTATGTATGCAATATTTGTAAAAAACATTTCAGTACCGAATCTTATTTAATAAAACATTATCTCATACACTCTGGAGAAAAGCCTTACGTGTGTAATATTTGCAATAAATGTTTCAATCACAATTCTAGTTTATTAAGACATTCACGCATACACTCTGGAGAAAAACCTTACGCATGCAATATTTGTAATAAACGTTTCAGTCAAAAATCTGATTTATTAAAACATTCACGCATACACTCTGGAGAAAAACCTTACGCATGCAATATTTGTAATAAACGTTTCAGTCAAAAATCTGATTTATTAAAACATTCACGCATACACTCTGGAGAAAAGCCTTACGCATGCAATATTTGTAATAAACGTTTCAGTCAAAAATCTGATTTATTAAAACATTCACGCATACACTCTGGAGAAAAGCCTTACGTATGCAATATTTGTAATAAACGTTTCAATGAAAATTCTAATTTAATAAAACATTCACGTATACACTCTGGAGAAAAGCCTTACGTATGCAATATTTGTAATAAACGTTTCAATGAAAATTCTAATTTAATAAAACATTCACGTATACACTCTGGAGAAAACCCTTACGTATGCAATATTTGTAATAAACGTTTCAATCGAAATTCTCAGTTATTAGGACATTCACTCATACATTCTGGAGAAAAACCTTACGTATGCAATATTTGTAATAAACGTTTCAGTCAAAAATCTGATTTATTAAGACATTCACGCATACACTCTGGAGAAAAGCCTTACGTATGCAATATTTGTAATAAACGTTTCAGTCAAAAATCTGATTTATTAAGACATTCACTCATACACTCTGGAGAAAAGCCTTACGTATGCAATATTTGTAATAAACGATTCAATCAAAATTCTAATTTATCAATACATTTACTAATTCACTCTAGAGAGAAGCTTTAAGGCTTCCGCAGACTGCCGCGTTTAATTCGCGCGTTGGTTTTATTAATTTGTCCCTTCAACTCGCAACGTGGTGTATGATACAGGTGTTTGATGCAGCATGCTGCATCGCTGCCCGTTGCCTTATGTCAAAACAAACTGTTTTCATTGCTGCTATGTGATCCTTTTTATTAAAAAAAAAACACCAGGTTGCACTCCGTTAGTGCCGGCAGAAGTGAAAACTTGAACATTAACGTTGTGCATTTTTCAATATTTGGGGGGGGGGCAGAGGGGGGAGAGGGGGGGGGGTCTCTTCAGTATAAAAAATTAACGTTGTGCATTTTTAAATATTTTTGAATGGGTAGGGAAAACATGTAAAAAAAACAACCTGGCCGTTTTCTTTTGTTAAATAATCATATAAAATAATACAAATTATAAAAATAATAAAAAATAATAAGAATTAAATAATTAATAATATATTAAATTCGAAAATATAGTAAACTTAGGCGAACCTACGCCCCATAGAGCACTCAACCAGACCCATTCGCTTAGGGAGCTAACAAGAATTTGAATTTGAAATCGAAATTATTAACTACTAGCTGTTGCCCGCGGCTTTGCCCGCGTGGATGTCGGTTAGCGCGACCAAAAGTAATCATGAAATTTTGATCCCGTTCCCGCAACCAATTTTTTTGCGATTACTCCTAAGATATGGGTTCATTTAAATTATATGGTAAAATAATGTGCATAAAATTCTTAAAGCCACTAACTTATTTAAAATGATAAGAATTAATACCGTATTTGTGTAAATAGCTTTCCAATTACCGCTTTATAATTTGCCCATTTTTTTAAGTAATGGATATGGTATGTTATCCTTAAGAGATAGACATATGCCATTGCGGACTTTTCTGTAGACCTATATAAGATACACAATTCTACTATACATCATTTTGTTATATCTCAAAGGGTTTATGCAGCGTTTTCGTTGAAAGCTCCCAGACGGCTTGTTTTTTCTGACACCCTCAACAAATATCATTAAATTTTAGCCAATGTATACAAAAACTTGACAAATTATATACTAAAACCTTCCTCGAGAACTACTCTATCCATTGGTTAAAACAGCATGAAAATCGGTGCAGTCGATTTTGAGTTTATCGCGAACAGACAGGCAGACAGACGCGGCGGAGGACTTTGTTTTTTATAATATGTAGTGATAGTGATATACTTTTTTTGCCCATCCCAAGGTAGGACACGTGACCTGTCGCTACAAATCTGACGATTTTTTGGACACATGACCCTGACGCGAACTATGACATGTGACCATGACGCGAACTATACATTTTACCGCAGTGTGGGTACTAATCTACATAGGTATTTACAGCGTCGTCGTGGCGTGCGCGGGCGACTAGGTAGGTATGCCAGCAACGAAGTATTATCCGCTGTTTTATATCTCTTTATTTTATTCTTTCCTATTCTTTATTATATTATAATTTATATGATGTATTCACGGATGTATAATGAAGGATTTATCACTTGAGTTTTTGGTTAAGAAGAAATTCAACGTTATTCTGCTGCCTTAAGGTCTATTATACCTTGACAATTCTTAAGACAGAAAAACGAGCCGAGCGAGAGGCCCTAGTTGGGACCGTGTCCCTGTCATTTCGAGTTGCCATGCCAAAATAATATTATCGTTGGGTAGTGATTGTTAGTTTTTAAATCAAGCAAATAAATTAATTTAGTACTTATCGTGACCATTGTTTATATGATAAAACAATAGTCACGATAAATAATAAATTGATTTATATGCTTGATTTAAAAACTAACAATCACTACCCGACGATAATATTATTTTGGCATGGCAACTCGAAATGACAGGGACACGGTCCCAACTAGGGCCTCTCGCTCGGCTCGTTTTTTGTGCAGTAGTGAACAGTCCAGGTATGTATTTACGTTCGTGGATGTATTATATACCTAATGGCCGTTTGCCGACTGCACGGCACGGCACCGGCACCGGCACAGTGACAGCTATTTGCAGGGTTTTCATTGTTCAGTAACCAATGACAACTGGTCACTGACCAATGAAAAAGCTGCCGCCATGCCGGTGCCGGTGCCGTGCCGTGCAGTCGGCAAACGGCCAATATATATTTCGCACGTACGGGTTTTACTTGTTTATTTTATTAGATTTATTTTGTTACATTTATTTATTTTCTATTGGGTAGCCAGTGCTTCGTACGTATGACCCATTGAGGAGGGTTTGGCTGAAAATTAGCGCTGGGGGGGTCTCGGTCCCCTCAAGCACATGCTGAGCCAGATTCCTTTTCGGCACAGTTCGCATTGACTTCTTTTTATTTTTGTTCCTGTTTTATTTGTTTATGTTCTGTGTGTTGCGTGTTGTGTCGAATAAATGTTTTTTCTTTCTTTTCTTTCTTTCTTCTTTCATCCATACCACGAAAAGTGCACAACGCCACTAAAGAAGTTTTCACTTCAATAAGCTTAATAACATTCTTACGTGTTTTTTTTTCAAATGAACCTCGAAGTGTGTATGTCGCCGCCAACTGGTTTAATACGCTATTCAATTGGGCGGCTAGCCCGTTCATTAAACGTCGACACTCAATTAGACGCCTAGGCCGTTCGTTGAATTGACACATATTGCTAAACGTCCAACGAGTTGGCTGGTTGAAAGCTAGCCTTTTGGAGAAGGCTGAACCAAAAGCCGCCGGTTCATGTAAATTTAATTCCTTTTTCCGCCACTGCAGCGCCAGTAGTCATCTAACAAATATGGCGTCCCTATTTGTCATCAGCTGATTTAATGTGTATTGTTTTTTTTGCGAATTACCGTGTTTAGTGATTTTATAGTGTGTTAAAAAGTTCTATTGATAATTATTCATATTAAACAAGACCGTAACATGGATTTATTTACGAATAATGAGACGGAACCGCATTTTAAAGCAATTGAGGTTATCAACAATGTTCGAACGGCTAAGGTGACCATGAATTATTCTAAAAGCATACGGACGCCTATGCAGGATTACTCATTGTCATTTCGTCATCTGGATACCTTAGTAAAACAATGTTTAGAATTAAAATGTCTTGCATATTGCACGCGTGAGCGAGCGAAGCGAGCTCGGGACTTTGTGGCACTCGACTTGGCTGGGTTAGGTTCGAAGGAAATGATGGGGGTTAGCGAGCGAGGGGAGCGAGCGAGCTTAACCCCCGTCATTTCCTTCGTGTTAGGTTACTGGTGACCCGTACGCAGAAATAGGAGCCCCGCAAAGCGGGGCTCCGTCGACTAATTCATAGAAGTCATGGTCACCCTAATAATATTCCTAAATGTCATTCACCCAAGCGGCTAAGCAACGTTCAGCCCCCTTATTAAACGTTGCATTCGACAATTTGCCTAGACGTCCTTTAGCCATTGTATTGAGTGCCGGCGTTTAATGAACGGCCTAGCTGCCCAATTGAATGAAGTATTAAACCAGTTGGCGGCGACATGTATAAAGCGGCTGTTCCCAGTAGTGCTACCGGCTAGCCCCACAGTAGGACTAGCGGTAATTACTTTCCAATTGTCTTACAAATCAAATTGTTTATTTTGTGTACATAGGTTACCGAAAGTAGGATAACGATGGTCTTACTTTTTTCCCATTAGTTTTACTATAAAGTTTGTTTTGAGTTTGGCAAAATAATATATGCGGCGGACGGCGGTTTTCCGCAGCATATACGTATGCAATATTAATTTGTAATATTTTTTAATGTTATACCATTTTTATTTAGTATTTGTTGTTGTAGCGGCAAAAGAAAAACATATCCTGTGAAAATTTCAACTCTACCTAATATGGTTCGTGAGATACAGCCCGCTGACTGACGGACAGCGTAGGCTTAGTAATAGGCACCCTTCGGGTACAGAACCCTTTTCGGAAATTACCTTGTTAAATCCTAAAAAATAATTATGTATTTTTAATAAACATTATCTCCAATAGACAAGTCTTTCATTTGAAACCAGCGGCCATAGTCTCATTCTTGATGTCATCTTACGAAGCAAGATTTTGAAAAGATAGTTGTTTGAAAGCGGGCATTACATTATCCAATTTGCGGAGCACTAAGTGAGCTATTGTGCTATAGTTTTGATAGTATTAGTGGCTAATTTGATGGTATTAGTGACGGCGGCCTCCTCCGAATGCGCCTGAACACCACACCTTTCGGCCAGTACTGTTCCTGCATGAAAGTGGACAGCTATTCAGTGGGGACCAAGACCATAACGTCTTGAAACTAGCGATGTGACTCGAGCCCAACAACTGTACTCTCAATGAGACAATGCTCTTCAATCTGATGTACTCAGCAATGTCCCCCGCCTTCATGCTAGGTAATAAACGACTTCGCTTTTTCCGTAGGTATACGAAACCATCTTCCGATAATAAAAGTATTCCGCTGTACACACTACTGTACTGCACGGCGCTTTGGCCATCTGAAATTCATGACTATCATACAGACAGACTCGGGCACTGTCGTGTTCCGGCTCATCTGCACATACTCAACATTAGTAGGTAAGGAAGAATAGGCCATTGTGTTCAAGTGCTTGTAGCTTGTAGATCTTTAATAAATTCTAATAAAAAGTAATTATAACTAAGTTAGGTACATTTTATTTACCTTAATAAAACAGGAAACATTTAAAAAATACCTTTGAATGGTACACAATTTAGGTTTTTTTTGTGCTTTCTGGGTGTTTTCTTCAGAGTTGGTAACCCTACCTCCCTCATCACCACGAATGTATAAAGAAGGATCTATTACTTGAGTTTTTGGTTAAGAAGAAATTCAACTCTATTCTGCTGCCTTAAGGTCTTTTGTACCTTGACAATTCTTAGACAGAAAAAACGAGCCGAGCGAGGGGCCCTAGTTGGGACCGTGTCCCTTTTTTTTTTTTTATAAGATTAGTTTTACGGCCCCTGGGAACTAGCCCTTTGGAGCCTAACATCAGTATACTTTTATTACATTTTTTTCTTAATTCTACCTTATAACTATAGGTACTCCATTTATTATAGCATTAGACAGAAGTTAAAAAAGGTTATTTTTAGTGTCCACTTTGTAACAAAAATACAAATAACATGTTACAGTTATGATTGACGTCGAATTTATTATAATCTATTTATATACCAGCTTGTCACACCTAACTGTAATTATTTTAAGTATTTATATTATAAAATAAATTGTCTTTCATTTAAATATTATCATTTCAGTCCAATTTAAAATTAAGTGTCAATGCTAAAAACCTAAAAGAAGCAGGGGTGAACAATACCGGGAACGTGTTTCGTTCCACTATAATCCTAACAAATCTAAAATGTTACCTAATCCGTTCAGAAGATATGACAGCAGGGCATTTCTAATTTTGTCGGATTATGTTGTCTATGAAATTGACGTAAATAATTTTCTGTCAGTGTTTGTCATTGAGTCATTCACCATCATTTTTTTTTTTCATTAATTTTTTGTTGCCAGCTTAAAATGTGTGATACGATGTTATTATAAATAAAACATAGTATAAAAGTACTTTTATTTTGGTTATCGAAGTATTTAGCATTGTTTTATGTGAAAACAATTTTAATGTAACCACTCTAAATCCCCCTCGCATTGAGGGGAGGCCCGTGCCCAGCAGTGGGACGTTAAAAGGGCTAAATTATTATTTATTATTATTACTCTAAATAAAAGTTGTTTTGACTTTGAAATAAAATGTTTTGGATCCCTGCTTCTACGAGCCTCTTATTTCTAATGTTATAATAAATGGGGTATACCTTAAATCTACCTTATAACTACCTTATTTCTACCCCCCAAACCCTATCAGTAAAGTGGCGGATACTTTACTGACAAATTACTAGACTTCTTGTGAGAAGCCGAAAATCATGATTCATCACTTTTGTTCCAATTGCCCACACTCCTGCACATTTATGACCATATAATGGTTAATATTCCACCAATATTACACACTATAATACACGAAAACACAAGTTTTGGAAATTAAAACAAAAATGACAACATGACTTTTCCACTTCCCGCCAAAAAGCCGGACCGTGTCCCTCTCATTTCGAGTTGCCATGCCAAAATAATATTATCGTTGGGTAGTGATTGTTAGTTTTTAAATCAAGCAAATAAATAAATTTATTATTTATCGTGACTACTGTTTTATCATATTAACAATAGTCACGATAAATACTAAATTAATTTATTTGCTTGATTTTAAAACTAACAATCACTACCCAACAATAATATTATTTTGGCATGGCAACTCGAAATGAGAGGGACACGGTCCCAACTAGGGCCTCTCGCTCGGCTCGTTTTTTGTGCAGTAGTGAACAGTCCAGTATGTATTTACGTTCGTGCTCATCACCCTTTGAAATCAAACCTTGCAACACTGTATGTACTTTATTTCGTGACTATAATTTCCAAGACTTGTGTTTTCTTGACTTGTGTTAGACATGTGTAATGTTGGTGGAATATTAAACATTACATAAATGCGCGTGAGTGTGATTCCTTGAGTTAGAATTATTTTAGTTAGAAATAAAGTAGAATTATATAAAAAACGAAGATTATGCTAATATTAGGCACCAAAAGGCTTGTACCCAGGTCAGTAAAACAAACTTAAAAAAAAAAAAGATTGTTTTTGTTTGCAAGCATTTTACCCCGCGTTTCCACTGCGCAAAAACATGTTGATTTCAACAGAATTCAACAGATCTCACGACATGTATAGAGTTGCGTTTCCATTGACGGACAATCAACATGTCGCATGACTTGTTGTCACTACAAATATTGCGACATGTTAATGTTGGTTGTGTGGAAAGCGTTCACACTGGTGAATAACTTGTTACGAGACAAGTTATCATACAAAGTATTCAGAGACTTCACGCTGGCGAATGTTTTTTTTTTAATACCTGATTATTGTCAAATGTGACGTCACCCGCACAACAAGGCGGTGGCGGTGTACGGGCGGGAAGCCGCAGGCGGTGGCGGTTATACGGGAGGAGAAGCCGCATTCCATCCGAGTGCCTAGTTGGCTTGGTGGAGTAGTACGTACAAGGTTATAGGTAGAAGTGAGTGCTTAAACGAAAAGCCGTTTGAAAAGTTCGTTTTTTTAAGTAAGCGCCTAAGCGCGCTTACAAATTTAAGCGTGTTGCTTTTAAGCAATGACGGCAAGAAAGAGAAAGAAATTCCAAAAAATTACTAAAAATAACCTTATTTGTATGACAATACAGTTCAAATCAATATTTAATTAAATTTAACCTTATTTCTTTACCCATAAAAAGCAATAATTTATAATACATTATATTAGATTCAAAACCATATTTCCATGCACATAAGACTCACTATAAATTTTTCAGCGCGTAAGTTTTTGGCTTTTTGCTTGAACTTATGTTTAGTAAGCATTTTGCTTTTGTTGTCCGTTTATTGACGGACGAATTATTGTTAAATTTAAAAAAAGCAGAAAAGCAGAAAAGTACTTTTACAACGACTTTTAAAAACAAGCACAAGCGTAACAACGTGCTTTTAATATAAAGCCGTTTATCACATCTTTAGTTATAGGTATAAAACGTGTATTCAAGCGATGAAAAAGGAATACCTATTTTTTTATCAACTAGTACTTATTGTATTCCTAGAAGAACAAACTTCTAGGAAAAAAGCAAAAGGCCCGTCTGATGTTAAGCAGTTCGGGCTCTCTCACTTATCGTTGGTATGAAACGCAGATAAAAATTGCGACTTTACGCCGATTTACTGTGAGAGGGTGGTACTACCAGGGTCGGCCCGGCATGTATGGGCCGCAGTCATGGTTTCATAAAAGGGAAAAATATTAAAAAAGCAGACATTAAAATTATTACAAGACCTATAGTTTACTTAACTACTCTCTACTCTACAGAGATATTCTCTCTGGATTTTCACAACAATGAAATGTCTACGCACATTTTCGGATAACAGTATTTATGGCAAATAATCATGTTGATATACAAGTCTTAATACATGTTGAGTGCCAGTGTGAACGAAAACCCTAACAAGTGTATTGACATGCTGGTATACATGTTGAGACTTCAGGCAGTGGAAACGCTACCCTCAACAATACATGTTACGAGACATGTCGGGCTCATCATGTCGCGATACAAGTATGCCGACATGTTTTTAGGTGGAAACGCACGGTTACTTTTACCGTGGTCCTGTCCAAAGAGAATGTAATAGAGTTGTCCTGTCTGTGAGTTATATCGAATAAAAATAACAATGGAAAGGCTGGCTGCTTGTCGTATTTGTTTTTGCTTAAGTGTGAAAGAGCAGCGCGTCGTCGAGGATGCACAGCTGCAGGAAATATACGAGAGATTAACCACAGTGCCGGTAAGTCTCAGCGCGTTGTTCTAACTTGGTTCACTAATCGCTAAATTTTCTGAAGAAATTGAGGCATAGACCTAGAAATCGCACTAAGTGCGGTCCGTTCAGTAGAATTATACACCGTACGCCAATTTCATCTCATCAAACTCATAGTTCACACCCCTGTGTACGGTAATTCTAAAAGTAGCCAACGGCAACATTGTCAAGAGCTGGTACTCAAACACAAGTACTGTCAGTTCCAGACGGATGACATGCGTCCGCTGACGCTGTGCTACATATGCCACGCGCGGCTGAGCGCCGCCCGCAGACTCACGCTCAAGTGCCTGAAGGCCGAGGAGATACTCACAGAGATTTTCTTACGGATATCCAGTGAGGATGAGGTGAGCTCTCTCCACTATGTACCACTGTACATAATAGTTATATATTGTACGGCCGGTTGGCCCAGTGGGTTGAGCGTAGGCCGCTCGGCACACTGCACTAAGTGATTAATTTGGTAGTGGTGGGCCCCTCGAACATCACAAGAGAATGCTGACACCTTTGCTGTACATCTATCTGAAGTGTTTACTCCCCATGATAACAAAAACCAAAGCAGAATCTGAAACAAATATGGCGTGTTGACAGATATTCTATGGAATAACTGTCAAAATGCCATATTTATGTGGTGGATCAAAGTTATCTGATGATTTTGAAACAGGCAATAAGTTTTTAATTGTCTCATCGGTCCAGTTAGCCTGCTCCTTTTGTCCTATATTGACCCTCAAGATATCTGTCCAAACATTTTGTCCTTCCATTTCCCCCTGTGGCTATAAAAAAATTTATTTGACATCACTGCTAAAGTTTGTTTTATTCTTTGACCCATGACCATTGAGACTAAATATATTCGCGATGCATGCATGAACGCATGTACTTGGATAGCAGATACAGAGCGCTGCATGGATCTCGCCCGAGGATGCTGGTAGTGCCGGAACTGGCACTGGCCATGTTTATTTATTTATTGGCAAGATCAACGGTAACCACTTAGGATATAGATATCCAATGATAGGCCTTCCCTTGTAGATGTAACTTGTAATAATAATCTTTATAAAAAGCTAGCCGTTGCCCACTGCCGGTAAAAGTAACCTATATCCTCCTCCAAGATCAAGTCTATCTCTTTACCAAAATTCATCAAATTGGTTTAGCAGTTAAGTCGTGAAAATGTAACAGATTGACAGACAGTTACTTTTGCAATTATAACTAATATGCAATCTTACCATCCAGGATCGAAAACCGTTGCTAATCAAGCGATCAGCTGTTAAACAGCTGTCCATCAGCTCAGTGGAGCAGTTGAGTTTTGATAGTGTTCCTGAAAACGTCGACATTGATATCAAAGAAGAATTAATTGCACATGAGGAAGACGTCAACATTGATGTCAAAAAAGAATTAATTGCTCAGGAGGAAGACGTCAACATTGATGTCACAGAAGAATTAATTACTCAGGAGGAAGACGTCAACATTGATGTCACAGAAGAATTTATTACTAAGGAGGAAGACGTCAACATTGATGTCACAGAAGAATTTTTTACTCAGGAGGAAGATGTCAACATTGATGTCACAGAAGAATTAATTACTAAGGAGGAAGATGTCAATATTGATGTCTCAGAAGAATTAATTACTCAGGGGGAAGACGTCAACATTGATGTCACAGAAGAATTAATTGCTCATGAGAAAGACACTAAACTAGATGACCAGACCACGCGAGGTATTGTATTATTCTCTTTAGGTCTCAGTTCTCAGTCTTTATCGTCGTGGAGAGTCTGTCATGGGTCTTCCATATCGAATCGATGGTTTAAAATCTCCACGATCGATCAACTACCATTACTCTTACGGACCTAAGACCACAGGAAGTTTAGTCCTGTTGGCTTCTTCTCATATTAACTTATTTTATAATTTTGGAGGTTGGCAAGCCAAGGGTGTGTGGTGGGCCCTAACAAATTGTTTTACAATGAATTCTGGTAATTAACGTCCGAGTCTATGTATTAATTATATTTGGTTTTCAGCAACTCCTAATGCAAAAAAGCCGAAACATAAACGTGAAGGCAGAACAAAACACATAAAAATGTGCGAAAATTTTAGCACTGAAGCAACTGAAAGTACCAAAAAGTCGGTTATAGATAACAATCTTCAAGGCAACATAGAAAACAATATTAGAATTACACCTAATAATAATTTACTTTTTACAAATGATGACAAAGGCTCTTTAGAAAGTGACGACATTAATAATAAAATGTATTTAGAAAAACGTAGAATAAAAACAAAGTGTAAGAAACCGTTCATTTGTGATGTATGCAATAAATGTTTAAATACAAAGACGGACTTAATCAAACATTTGCGCACACACACAGGTAACAAGCCGTATGTGTGTGATGTGTGTGAGAAGAGTTTTAGCACAAAACAACGTTTTCTGGATCATTCCAATATACACAGTGGAGCAAAGCCTTACGTATGCGAAATTTGTAATAAACGCTTCAATCGTAATGCTCATTTATTAAGACATTTACTCATACACACTGGAAGAAAACCTTACGTATGCAATATTTGTAATAAACGTTTCAATCATAATTCTAGTTTATTAGAACATTCACTCATGCACACTGGAGAAAAACCTTACGTATGCAATATTTGTAAAAAACGTTTCGTTCGTAATGCTCATTTATTAAGACATTCACTCATACATTCTCGAGAAAAACCTTACGTATGCAATATTTGTAATAAACGTTTCAGTCAACATTCTAGTTTATCAAAACATTCACTCATGCACTCTGGAGAAAAACCTTACGTATGTAATATTTGTAATAAACGTTTCAATCGTAATGCTCATTTATTAAGACATTCACTCATGCACACTGGAGAAAAACCTTACGTATGCAATATTTGTAATAAACGTTTCAATCGTAATGCTCATTTATTAAGACATTCACTCATGCACACTGGAGAAAAACCTTACGTATGCAATATTTGTAATAAACGTTTCAATCGTAATGCTCATTTATTAAGACATTCACTCATACACACTGGAGAAAAACCTTACGTGTGCAATATTTGTAATAAACGTTTCAATCGTAATGCTCATTTATTAAGACATTCACTCATACACACTGGAGAAAAACCTTACGTATGCAATATTTGTAATAAACGTTTCAATCATAATTCTACTTTATTAGAACATTCACTCATACACTCTGGAGAAAAACCTTACGTATGCAATATTTGTAAAAAACGTTTCAATCGTAATGCTCTTTTATTAAGACATTCACTCATACACACTGGAGAAAAACCTTACGTATGCAATATTTGTAATAAACGTTTCAATCGAAATGCTCATTTATTAAGACATTCACTCATACACTCTCGAGAAAAGCCTTACGTATGCAATATTTGTAATAAACGTTTCAGTCAACATTCTAGTTTATCAAGACATTCATTCATACACTCTGGAGAAAAGCCTTACGTATGCAATATTTGTAATAAACGTTTCAATCGTAATGCTCATTTATTAAGACATTCACTCATACACTCTGGAGAAAAGCCTTAAGGCCCCGCTTCCCGGCCGAGCGTTTTCGCCGTCTGGATTGGTCGAGAGCGCACTAAGCCCGCCCACTTTTTTGCAAAATATCGAATCATTAATTGTGACGTGAAAAACTATTGCATCACCAAAATCTAACAAAATTTTTGTGTCATCTTTCTCCATCTTTAGGTGAAAAAAAATATTAAAAATTCCAAGCCGTTTAGGAGATAGAAATTTTAAGACGAAAACAGCTTCACATTGATATTTTTTTGCACATAGTTTTTAGCACTTTTTCCAAGTAAAAATTTAAAGATGAGGGTTCAATAAATACGGTGACATTTTTTACAAAAATTTTTACTTCATTCGTCTAAGAGGAGATAGCCTCCAAAAATGCCTCGTTAGCTGCTTGTACCGTCTTAAGGCTTCTGCAGACAGCCGCGTATAATTCGCGCGTTGGTTATATTAAGCGTATTTTTAAATAAAAAAAGGAATACATAGCAGCAATAAAAAAAGTTGTTTTGACTTAAACAAATGAATAGTTTGACATTCCTGCGTGTTTTTTTTGAAAATGTGCCTTGTAGAGTGTATAAAAAGCGGCCGTTCCCAGTAGTGCTACGGGCTAGCCTCACCACAGTAGGACCAGCGGTAATTTCTCCCCAATTTTCTTACAAATCAAATCGTTAATTTTGTGTATTTCGCCGCCAACTGGTTTAATACGCCATTCAATTGGGCAGCTAGGCCGTTCATCAAACGCCGGCACTCAATCGGACGCCTAGGCCGTTCGTTGAATGGACACATACAGGGTGGATTTTTGAGACGGGGCAGTAAGGGCAGGTACCTTAACCGTTATAGTTAGAGGAAAACTTTCTTAGGAGACCTTCCCTAATTTTTTGAGATATTCTGAACTGCTATCACCGATTTTAGAAAAAATGGACAGTCAGCGAGAAAAATGCTAAAATAACAAAATATTTTTTTTTATTCCCATCGATCCCATTTCATGTAGGGATCAAAAGACTCTATCGGACCAATTACGGTTTGGGTTGAGAATCTCGGGTTGAGACCGCGCGGTTCTGCAACCTATTTGACGGAAGAAAACGTATCCAATGTGAGCACTTAATTCCTACGACGACAATCATACGTCGACATACGATGAAAATTCGTGCCCAAAGTGAGCACGGCCTTAGTCCTACTTTTTCCCATTAGTTTTACTATAGAACATAGCTATAGAGTTTGTTTTAAGTTTGGCAAAATAATATACAATATGTTAAAAAAACCCTGTCCGACCCGAAAACGTATTGTTGGGTATCGAGATTAGATTCCATTTTTGTAAAAAAAAACTTTTTTTTTTTTTTTAATTTTTCAAAAAAAAATTTTTTCATTTTTTTGGCATATTATGTGTCCCACTGCTGGGCAAAGGCCTCCTATATTTTTTTGTAATACAAATACCCCATTTACATAAAAAAAAAACATAAAATGACGTCATCACATACTTTATGGTCTGAGGTGACGCCACACGATCTAACATAATTACATCCGGTCACGGTGTTGTCATATTTTTAAAATTAGCTACATTATGTGGCACATTGCCCGTAGAACGGATGGCCGATGGGGCCGAAAAGTTCTCGAGTGGCGGCCGCGCACCGGAAAGCGTAGCGTGGGTAGGCCTCCCACAAGGTGGACCGACGACCTGGTGAAGGTCGCGGGAATCCGCTGGATGCGGGCAGCGCAAGACCGGTCATTGTGGCGAACCTTGGGGGAGGCCTATGTCCAGCAGTGGACGTCTTTCGGCTGAGATGATGATGATGATGATGATGTGGGAAAAAGGTAAAAAAAATTGGAACTTTAAATGTTCATTAATATGTTTACTATCAAGTTTTTTTATTTTTTATTATTTTATTTGGTCATGTGATTGGGGAACCTAATTACCGGTTTCGGCTCGGACAGGGTTTTCTTAACATGTTGTATGCGGCGGACGGCGGTTTGCCGCAGCCTTTACGTATGCAATATTAATTTGTAATATTCATTACAAATTAATATTGCATACGTAATTAATATTATATTGCCTAAATTAATATTGCATATTTATTAAAAGCCCTTTATTTTTAAATGTCATTTTTTAGTATTTGTTGTTGTAGCGGCAAAAGAAAAACATATCCTGTGACAACTCTATCTATTACGGTTCGTGAGATACAGCCCGCTGACAGACGGACAGCGTAGGCTTAGTTAGTAATAGGGTCCCTTTGATACCCTTTGGGTACGGAACCCTAAAAATCACCTTGTAATTAATTATGGTTTTTTTTAATAAACATTATCTCCAATAGACAAGTCTTTCATTTGGAACCAGCGGCCATAGTCTCATTTTTGATGTCATCGTACGAAGCGAGATTCTGAAAAGATACCTAGTTGTTTTAAAGCGGGCATTACATTATCCAATTTGCAGAGCACTAGGTGAGCTAGTGTTAAAATTGGATGTTATAAAGGCAGTTAGTGATCCAATCTAGTGCTATCGTATGGGCATCTCGCACTGCAGCAGTAGTTTAGCGTTCTGCAAATTAGCTAATGTAATGCCCACTTTAGTAATCAGCATTCAGAGAGCCGAGTGAGAGCTCCCTGTCGCCTGGTAGGGTCTCGACGGGGGATGATAGGATTGGTAGGGAGATGCATCGGATATCCGGTATCCAGCCTATCCGGTCACTTATTGGTATCCGGCCGGGCGCCGGATAGTCCTCAACTATCCGGCCTCGATCGGATAGTTAAAAAAATAATAGAAGTCATTATTATAACAGCTTATCTTTATATAGTATAACAAAAGTGTAGTGGTGAAACATGACTTTCGTGTGCCAAGTCTTATAATTTGTCAGCAAAGTATCCACCACTTTACTGATAGGGTTTGGGGGGTATTTTAGGCCAAGCCAAAGGTCTTCCTGTGCTTGACGCAGCCAAAAACTTGAAATCCCTATTATATTACTTGACACTGGCTAAATGCGGAAAGCGAAGCCATAATGAAAATAAACCAAACTAGGGCCTCTCGCTCGGTTCGTTTTTCTGTCTAAGAATTGTCTAGGTATAATAGACCTTAAGTCAGCAGAATAAAGTTGAATTTCTTCTTAACCAAAAACTCAACTTGTCTATCCTCTATTAAAAGATCCTTGGGCGTCGCTTTTCGCATATGACAGTGTCAAGTAAAATATAATATTACAATTTTTTTGCTGCGTCAAGCACAGAAGACCTTTGGCAAGGCCTAAAATACCCCCTCAAACCCTATCAGTAAAGTGGCGGATACTTTACTGACAAATTACTAGACTTTTTGGAGGAACCTGAAAATCATGTTTTACCACTTTTTTTATAATTGCCCACACTCACGCACATCTATGAACATATAATGGTTAATATTCCACCAACATTACACATTATACTATACGGAAACACAAGTTTTGGAAATTAAAACAAAAATGACAACATCACTTTTCCACTTCCCGCCATAAAGTCCCCAAATATTTTATTTAGGCATTTTACATGTCATTGTATGGTATGGCTAATGGTTATGATAGGTAGGGGAGAGGGGGGCAGTTTAGAACAGAGGCAGTTTTGAATTGTTTGTTTTATGAACGGATCCTTTAGCATTCCTAACCTCTGAAACCATTTTAATACTGGTAACATCGACCTAAACATCTGTCAGTTTCCAACTAACGTCAATGTCAGTGTAATTTTGAAAATCATTCGCCGGTTTGTTTACGAAGACCATAATAAATAAATATTTTTTTATTTGTAAGCAAATTACTGACAAGGTAAGTATTATTTTCAAGTTGTTATTATTTTATTGCGTTGTATATATTATATACCGAGTATTACAAATGAAAATTAATTTGAACTCAAGTAAGTTTTTCGTCCAGAGATGTTTATTTATGCAAGATGGTGTTGGGGCAGATTTGAACAAAATTGCTGGGGCACTTTAGAATAAAATGTTCAAAAGTGCCCCTATAGGTACCTAACCAAGTAAATACGCATCCATCATGAGATTTTTAATTGGTTTCTTGTTTCAGTCATCATGGTAAGAAATTACAAAAAGAAAAAAGTAAATTATGTGAATGAAGACGATGCCGAAAGAGCTGTATTGTGTGTTGGCAATGGCATGAAACAATGGCATGAAGCTGAGAACTGCTGCTGCTATAATTTAATTTAATTTTTATCATAAAGGTACTTTTATGTGATTGGTTTCCAATATTCATATTGATCACTTTTATAACTTGTTAGTTAGTTTAATCTTGTTCAAGACTGCCCCAGACTGTTTAGAGTTATATACAATTTATTTAAGTAATAACTAGTGTAGGTATAAATGGCTATGTTCAATGACAATTATAACATGCAAATAACTTAAATATAGTGTTGATATTATTCTAAGTTACGTGGTTTTTATTTTATCCTGGTTTTTCAATACTGCCCCTAGGGGTTTCAAATGTGCCCCGCGGATGGGGTAGATATGATCAAAATATGGATTAAAAAAAATGGAAATTGCGTTAGTTTGATGGGTCAGAATAAATAAATATCATTTTTATTATTTAGTATAAACCCCATATCTATTTATAAAATACAATACATCTTGATTTATAACACCATATGAGAAATATAATATAATAAATAAAAAGTGTTCAAAGGTGCCCCCCTCTCCCCTACCTATCATAGATAATTAAAACAATTATTTTAATTTTATTTGTAATAGTTTTACTGCAGATTAGAGAAAATCCAAATTATCAATATCGTCAAACGGCATTTCAAATCCGGGAGGCAAGCTTACGTTAAGTAATGGTGGCGAAACCGAATTAAGGGATGTGTAATTCTTGAAGATATCCTCAATTTTTTTCCTTATATTTTCGTCGACAAACATTTTTGATTCTGTCACATTTTTGTCTGAAGTCGATACAAATTGTTGTAACTTGTTTGCTTCGATTTTGATTGCGGGCGTAGACGTAATGTTATTTGTCATCTCGAATACATCATTTTTCTTGTCCACTGAGATCGAATCATTATTAATTTTATCCACAAATGGTACAACTTTCGTTTTATTTTCAGTGAACGACGCTTTCTTTGAAACAGCGCCACCTCTTGTTACGTTTTTGTACTCCACTGCACTTACTGGTATAAAAATATTTTTTGGTTTTGTCACAGGTGACACTGTGAGCAGTTTCACTACTGTAACGTTTTTATTACGTTCTTCGTTCAGCGTAGTAGTTGAAACACTAGTCGTTCCATTAGTAGTGGTTTTACTTGTAGTATATTCAGATGCAGGAGTTCCTTCCCAGAAATCTAGAGCGTAATTGTCTTCTATTACATTCCCCGCTGTTGTTATGGGTTCATGGATGTTAATAATGGATTTCATATCATGCACTTCCCTTTCTAAATCATTAATGCGTCTCATAACATTATTATCAACAGTTTTATAAAGTACAGCTCCTTCAGTTGTTACGCCAAATGTATCATTGTCATTGCTTTTTCTGAATGAAAACTTTTTTTGTGGGATTTTCATAGCTTCGAAACTTTCAATGGTCAGGCCTTCCTCTGAGGTGAGATGGTACGGAGCAAACTTCCTGAACGAGGAAGTTACAGGGATCTGCTTCAACACCCTAAATTTAGGTGAAGAATATCGCCGGTAATATCTTTGACCGTAGCTTTCAAACTTTTTGTTTGGTTTCCTAGAACAAACAGCATGATTAATAATATCTAATAGATCAAGAACAACCTTTGTAAGATACCAGTCTTATTTCTGTGGCTACCAGCCTATACTGTTATTATTGTCTCCCGCTTTGTTATGGTGGGAAGTGGGTAATCTTCTTCCAACTCCTCCTATCCTTTCTTCTGATTAAATTCGTGCGAGTTCCAAGACAACTTAGCTTTTCCCCGGGACTCGTCGAGGGTCAAACCTTGGCGTCATCGTTGGACACTGTCGATCCTGGCTTACAGGAGTAACAGTGGTGGGAATGTGTGGCGGGCTTAGTCCCTATGTAAGACTACCATTTGGGGACTGTTTAGGTTAGTAGTTTTAGACAGAGGCCACTTGGCTGAGTGTTCTGGATGGCTCGGATCCCGTCATGTCGGACTTTTTCTCTCGTCTGTGTCATTGGGAAGAACCCAGTCCATTCTACTGTATACTCATAAGGCGCTTAGTTTGGGGCCATTCAGCTGGTGTGTCTGGCAATATTTATTAGAAACGATGCTAGATATAAATAAATAAACTAGTGGGGCTGCCGGTGACCGGGGAGCACCAGTTGCCAGCTCAGGCTGCCGTAGCCGCCACCAGAGACACATGTCGAATGATACAGTCATCTAAGTAACGAGTGACAGACATAAGCTGGAGAAGCACATAATAATGGGTCTGATGGAAGTCAAACGCGCTAGAGGAAGGGCACCAACAAGATGGTCCGATACCATAAAAGGGGCCATTTATAAATTACGTCACACGAGTTTCATGATTTTTAGACCCCTCCCCCCCTGTCACCCCCTCCCTGTGTGACGTCACATATTTTTAAAATTTAAAGAAATTTTCAAAATTTATCGTTAACAATTAAAATTTCGATTTTAATACTTAGATATATTCGATTTTTAAATGTGACGTCACAAAACTTATGACCCCTCCCACCCCCTTGTCACACAATTTCACATTTCGTCAACCCCCCCCCCCCCACCCTTAACGTGTGACGTAATTTATTGATGGCCCCAAAGGTGCTGTAGGCAGCAGTTTCCACAAGGCGGCACACAGCGCATATGACCGGGACATTTGGAAGAGCATCCGCAATAGTCGCGATCCTCAGATTGAGGGAACGAGGATGAAGAAGTACACTGACTTACTTATGTTTACTGTATTTATTTTTATCGTGTTTCTTCTTGTGATATTTAGGGCTTTCGGTCTTCTCGACTTTGATTTCAGCTTCGTGGTTAGATGTGATCGTTTTGATTGGTTTATGAGCACTCGTCACTAGTTCCTCTTCCCATAGCGTCTGCAATCTCTCTCTACCTCTGGTTCTATATCTATGTGGTCTGCGCGTTCTCTCGTGCTTGTATCGAGTGGCTTTCTTTTCATATGAATCATAATTTGATTCGAGCTTCTTTAACTTTGGTTTTTTCGGCTTACGTTTTTTAGTTTTTTTGGTCTTTGATGTCGCAACTTTTTTTCCGGTTGTCGTTTTACTGGTCGCAGTTTTTAAAGAAGATATCTTAGGTACTGTGACATTGAATGGTAATTTCTGTGGTACATTCCATCCCGGTTTTCTAGTGTCGGTATTATTCGGGAGGCTCATGTTTAATGAATCCTCTGGTACTGTTTCCACATCAATTTTGCCGAACCGATCGTCACTCGATTTGGTGTATTTAATGTTCCAGACCTTGTGTCTGATGTACTGCGGGTTCGAGAGCTCCTTCCAAAACGTTTCGACCTTTAGTTTCAACTCCCTCCTCGCGTTTAGGTTCAAATCCGTATAATGATCGAATAGAATCGATCTGACTCCTTCTCGGACAATTTTAATCAGATCTAAGTTAGCTCTTTTCGATTTCGACTTGTAATTTTCCAAATTGTTGAGGAAAGTTCTGAATTTATATTTAGCATCACTCCTGTACAAAGAATTGATGTAGTCCAAGAATTCTTTGACTCTGCTATCGTAGTTTTCTTCAACCAGAATGGTCAACGCCTGTTTGAGAGTATATCTGATTTCCTCAGCGGATTTGCTTCTAACATCATTCAGTTTCACCGCCATATATCTCCTGACGTCATTATTCTGAATCAACTCATAGAATTGACAACCTTTGTAATGATATTTCCTTATTTCGTTGTCGATAACAGCGAACACGTCTTCCAAATCTTCGTCGTCATAACTTTTGAGAATAGCAATAGCGTGTTTCAAGAATTCTGTGAAATTTTGATCGGGGTCTCTGTATGACCGTCTGCCATTTTGGTTCTTATTTATTATAGTTTTGATTTTATCGAGGAATGTTTGGACGTTGTTAATGAACTGTACGTCGCCGGAATTGTCCCGGTTGTTGAATTCTAATACAGTTTCAAGCGCTAAATTGACGCTTTTCGATTTGATTGCTGCTTTTATACCTGAAAATTGAGAAATTAATTGATTTTCCAACATCAAATCCTATTAGAATCAGTCGCGGCTACTGATTATTATGTAAAAAATAGTTTTTTTATCTAAATTCAAGACTATAGCAAATGGTTCCGTGCAAAGCAGATTAGGAGATGGTATTTTCGTAATTTCTTCTGGTTTGAATCATAACATAGGTGCATAACATACCAAATATTCGGAACACCAGTAAACAAGTACAAAGTTTCATTTTACTGTAAAACTTATTGCAACATCTCTAACATTGAAAACAATACCTAAAATGTGGAATTTTATTGCCGTACATAAAATACTATTGCTTTTTATATTAAAACCATTATACCTAGGTACTCAGATACAATACTTAGCTACTGATTCCCAGCTTACATTGGAGTTGGACTAGTGTGGTGGACTGTGGCCTAAATTACCTCCCTCGAATTTGTTTTAAATGTTGCAAATAAACTTTAGTGCGTTTCATCAGTATTTATAAATGGAGAAGGAGCGTTATAATTAGCGCCATCTATTGGGACTTATAATAATTATGTTATTAGAGCTAAAGTTATAGACGTCGCTACATTACTATAACTAAAAACTAATCACGATTTTACTGAAGAGTTGCTCGGAGACGTTCATAGCTCGGAGACATCACGGAAATCCAATAGGAAAATTATTAGGTATGGTATGTTGGTATGGTAGGCGATGGCAGACTTGAGGCAAACCACGAGCAACGCAGTGACAATTCATGATGTTTATGCCTCTAGTCACCTTTTAGAAGTCGTGCTATTAGCGGGCTATTCAAAGAATACAGAGTGTTTTTATTCAAACCCCACACAGGCAATCTATCTAAGCTTATCTACTTACCTAGTAGGTACTGAAATTAATCATTTCGACGCTTGAAAGGCAAAAGGTCACAAGCGCCACTTTGGTCGAAAATGAGTTAAGTATGAGGTCATACTCAGTTTTTTTTTCTGCGTCCAATGAACCGGGTTTCATTCCGATAGGAGCATTTTGATGTCACTTATGCCTGATGTGATTTTAGCAAAAAGAGGTATCAAAAGGTATCAAGTGACACATAATTTTCTCACATCAGGGAATTGTTGGTTACGCCTACACAAAAAGCAAAAAAGCAATGCACTTCGGCGTTTAGTGCATTCTGCTTTTCAATATTTTCATATGCATGGTCTTTAAGTAGTTTTGCCTGAAGGTCTTCATACCACAAACTGCGTTTACTTCTTTTCTACCTGTTAAACCAGAATACCATTTAACCACTTATTGCGTTTTGCCTTTTCGGAATAAAATCAAAAAAGGAGTTTAGGCTGTTTTGCTTTAACTTAAAAACTAATGCAATGTTGCTTGATCCGTTTTTGCCTGGAAACAAAAAATAATATTTTGGCGTTTATCCCTTTTTGCCTCGTTGTTGAAATAAAATTGATATCGCTTGTGCTGTTTCTACCGAATACGAGAAATGAGAATTTAGTCAAAAAATCCAAGTTGAATGTCATTTATCCTATTTTAAATAACTGCGTGCAATGATAGTGATTACTGCGTTGATGTCTAATATTAGTCTAAATGTCAGTGCCATTTTTGTTAACGACAAATAAATTGAAATGAATGAAAAGTTTATGAAGTTAATGAATAGAGATTTTTCATCATCATCATCTCAGCCGAAAGACGTCAACAGCTGGACATAGGCTTTTGCTAAGTTTCGTCACACCTGTCTTGCGCTGCCCGCATCCAGCGTATTACTGCCACCTTCACCAGATCGTCGGTCCACGTTGCGGGACCCACCCTACGCTTTCCGGTGCGCGGCTGCCACTCGAGAACTTTTCGGCCCCATCGGCCATCCGTTCTACGAGTAATGTGCCCTGCCCACTGCCGCTTAAGTTTGGCAATCCTGCGGGCTATGTCGGCTACCTTGATTCTTCTGCTTCTGCGTATCTCCTCATTCCTGAGTTGATCTCGCAAGGAATCTCCGAGCATAGCCGTCTCTATTGCCCTTTGAGTGACTTTGAGCTTTTTATGAGGCCCATTGTGAGCGGCCATGTCTCAGATCCATAGGTCATCACTGGCAACACACACAGGTCGAAGACTTTCGTCTTGAGACACTGCGGTATTTCGGACGGGAAGATATTGCATAGCTTCCCGAACGCTGCCCAACCGAGTCGGATTCGTAGATTGACCTTTTTCTCGAAGTTGGACCTACCTAACTGGATAGTTTGTCCCAGACAACTTTAAGCGTAGTCTCCGATCTTCACGGGAGTGGGTAAAACACGGCAAATCGATATTTGACGAAGATCAATTCGTCTTGTCCATGTTCATTTTAAGACCAACTCGTTCGGAGGCTCTACTGAGGCCATCGAGCATGGTATTGAGGTCTTCCATAGTCTCAGCCATGACCACTATGTTGTCGGCAAACCGAAGGTGAGTACTCGCCGTTTATGTTGATGCCCAGCCCAGTCCAGAACCTTGAAAACGTTTTTCAGTGCAGCGGTGAACAGTTTCGGAGAGATACCGTCTCCCTGTATCACACATTGCTGCAACCGGATAAGTTTCGAGTTCTGGTCCTGTAATCGGATTCACATAGCGGCATTTTCATACAAACATTTCAAAACTTCGATGTACCGGTAATCGACTTGGCATCGCTGAAGAGACTGCAATACAGCTCATCTCGACCGAATCGAAGGCTTTCTCGTTGTCCCCAAACGCTAAGCAAAGGGGCAGGTTTTACTCCTCGGTCTTCTATAATATCTTGTTACAGCGTATGTAAGTATGTGGTCTACGGTACTAAAGCCTTTTTGGAAGTCGGCTTGTTCGGGAGGCTGGAGGTCGTCACTTGCGTGCGAGACGGTTCGTTATGACCCTCGAAAACAACTTGTAGACATGGCTCAGAAGTGAGATGGGTCTATAATTCTTTAGCAGAGCGTTATCGCCCTTTTGAAAGAACCACCGCACCTTCGCTCCATGCCTGCGACGTTTTTCCCTCGAGTATCACAGAACCGAACAGCTTCTGAAGGGCTTTTAGCACCGGTTTTACACCCGCTTTCAGGAGCTCAGCCGTTATTCCATCATCACCCGGTGCCTTGTCGTTTTTAAGCAGTTTAAAAGCCATACTAATCTCACGCGCTCAAGCTCACAAGCTGACGTTCGGATGTCTTTGGTATAGTGTCGGGTTGGTCTAGCTCTTGGGTCGTTCGTCAGGTTTGTAACGGGTGCCCGTATTGACGTGTATAACTGTTTATAGAACTGTGTATGTTCTTCAACCTCCCTCAAAAGCTGTCGTTTGGATGAAACAATTCTGCCGTCATCGATCTTCAGTTTCATTAGCTTACTTTGCCCAATAGACAGATTTCTAGCGTACACTTTGGAGATTTTGTTCCGCTCGATAGCCTCTTTAATACCTTCGGTATTAAATTGGCGGAAGTCACGTGTCAAGGTCTTCGAGATCTGTCTATTGAGCTGCCGGTATTTAAACGCGACATCTGAAGACTGCAGTATCATTTCACTCCTCTCCTTCCTCAGAGATTTTGTACCACGGGCCTTGCATCCACGAACCCGTCGTTATAATCGTCCACGCTACTCCCTAGGACATCGTATCGGTTTTGAAATTCCAGCTGAAAGCTCTCGGGGTTTTGGATCTGGGTTGGTGCTGTCCGGTGCGTAGACTTCATCAGTCAAGATCTTTCAAGTTTTATATGTGTGTGTGTGTAACGTCACGACTTTTATCCCCATTCGGGGGTAGTCAGAGGCTTGAGTGACCCCACACCACCACATTGTGGAGGTATTAACCAACTCAAAGCCCACGTTTCACCAGATAGTCAGAACCCAACGTGACACGTGGTGAACTTTGTCGCCGTGTATACAGGAACTGACTATTACCTAATCCCGAGGGATAGGTAGGTTTCCTCACGATGTTTTCCCTCACCGTCCGTCAAGTTTTATATTGAGATTCAATGTGCATCTTACCAGTCGGTGATCACTACCGGTTTTGACCGCGTTGATCACAGATACATCATTGAATACTTGCTTCTTCGTCGACATGATGGAGTCTATCTCGTTTTATGTTGCACCGTCGGGGCTCATCCAAGTCCACCTCCTGTGCTCACACTTCCTGAAGAAGGAGTTCATCATAAAGAGTCCCTCCTTCTCCATGAAGCCTGCCAGCTGGTGGCCCCGGTGGTTACGCCGTCCAACTCCAAATTGCCCTACTCGCAGCTCATCACCGTCTCATTTTTCCAGTTTCGCGTTGAAGTCACCCATGACAACGGTAAAGTAAGTTTTGGAACTATGCATGGCTCTAGAGATATCCTCATACATAGTTTCCACTTCGTTGTCTGAATATGCCAATGTCGGAGCGTACACCTGAACTACTTTTAACGAATACAGTTGGGTTATTCGGAGAACAAGATACGCCGCCACCCTAGTTGACACACTCTACGACGACGATAAACCCGAGACCTCCTAGGACTGCTGGTCGCCCTCTCGGAAATAGAGCAGGTTACCAGATTTCAGAATTATCGAGTCCTCCCCACTCTTCCGACTTCAGATAATCCGATGACGTCCCATCGTACCCTACTCAATTTTTCCTCGAGCTCAATGATCTTCTCGTCGGTCCGCAGTGTGCGCGTGTTGCCAGGTCCAATCATCGGTTTATGTGGTAGCCGTCCTGCCGGAAATTCTTAACACCCCCTCCCCCGCCGTTACCATAGCCGCTACCATGGCCAGGACTAGCTAGCGAGGCTGCCGGGGACTGGGGGTCGGTTCCTGTTTGTCCGTTTCATTGGGGGGTTTTGCCATAATCGCCACGCTGGGCAGATGGGTTGGCGATCGCAGTAGGTAAAATACGTACTCGGAGGACGCTGCTGCCCATCCTCCGGTGAATCCCTTAGTCGCCTCTTACGGCACCCAAGGAATGAGATGGGTTGGTGCTATTCTAAGCACCACACGGCAGATTTTATAAGTTGATATTTCTTGTTATTTTAAATACTGTTTCTCTACAAAGAGCTCTTTCACACGACTGCCAACGATATCCAACAACTGCCGACTACGCCCCTCAGCGATTGTGGTAGTCGTTCGCGTTAAAAGAGCAGTAGGAAATTTCAATAAAAAATATTCAAGGTGTACTTATAATAAATAAAATAGATACTTACCTTAAAGTGTAGAACACACACTAATTTTATAATCAATTTTGCATGATCTAATACCATTACTTTAAAATTTAAGGCTATGTGTATTGAAATTAAAAGCGGCATATCCGTTAGTGTTGTCATGTTTACGGTTTTGCCTCGCTATAATGAATAAAAAAGCGCCGTTTATAACGTTTTGCAATACATTACTTTACTTTTTTGTCTCGTTTAAGATATTTCTGCTCGGAAATTGACAATGATAAACTTTTACTTAAGCTGTTTTGTCTTTTATTAGAAAATCTCAGTGGGTCGTTTGCAACATTTCTACTTGCATTTGTTTTGAGAAAAAAAGTTACTTAACCTGTTTTGTCTAATCGTGGTTATTTTATTATTGTAGTTTATGTCTTTTTGTTTCGATTAAAAAAATTTAGTCCTGTCGCTTGCTCCTTTTCTACCTGCCGCCTTGTCATGTTTTTAGAGCTTATGAGCCACTATCTCAGAAACTAAGGGGTCTATTTATTAAATATTTGTTTGAGTAGATAAAGCATGTTTTTGTAGGTTTTCTGCTTTTGGTTTTATCTAAAAAGGTCTATCGAGTAAAAAGTTATGATTTTTTTTCCGAATTTTAAAACTTTAAACGGCTCTCCTGTAAAGTTGCTATTATGGCGCTTGTTACCTTTTGACTTTCAAGCGTCGATTTATTTTTACAATAGGCCCACCGAATAAGAGGCCCACCGAATTTTTGACACTTTCGATTGATCCCCAGAGGCCATTAATAAAATCATGTGATCCATTATGTTTCTTCACAAAAAAATATAACAATACGAATTTATAAAATGCACCACAAACTTATTCGTGCGGCTGATGGCGGCGCTACTGTCGATGCAAAACTGTCAAAGTAAACTAATTTTACTATTGATATTCTAGTTCCAAATTTGGTCACCAGCACAGATGATTTTGTGGCGCTAACTGTATTTTTGTAAAAAATATTTTTGCCTCTAAGGTGAAATTGTACCTGTTTATAACAAAAGAATATCCTACGGGATTGCGTTCGTGAAAAAAAAACACATTTAGGTAGTTCTGCGGTCACAATACCTACGCATTTTATTATATTTTGCCGACAACCTTATAAAATCGGTATAGTTCACTTGATTCACTTCACGTTTTAAAAATGTATGGCGTACCTACCTACTCATTCTGCCTAGATTCCCGCTAAAATGATCTGTCAATATTTGGCGCCAAACAATAAAGGATGCGTTCAGTACTCACGATATTTTTTTCATCGGATGCATTACTTTTTGTGTAGAAGGCGTATTATGTTAAGTACTCTGGAATTCATATTATGTTGTTATAGGAATTCGTGTCGGTAGTCCTTTAGTTAACAAGTATCTATTATTGGTATTGGTGGTCTATTGAATGACTATAGCCTCATTTCCGCTGTACGTTTCGCAGTACATCAATAAAACCTTTATGTTATTGTATCATTTGTGGAATGCTGATCTTAAGGGGCTTTGGGGTGGGCATTCTAACATCCTAATGTTGTTAATAATTTCACTATAGGCCACAGGTAATATACTACTCCACCAAGCCAACTAGACACTCGGGTATAATCAAATGATAATAAGTCAATGATTCCGCGGTCCTTCCACAACGTAGTGAGCCTGGGCCAATGCCGGCACTCCTGTGGCAGTAGCTCCCACTACGTTGTGAAAAGACCGCGGAACCATTGACTTATTATCATTTGATATTTAACCCGAGTGTCTAGTTGGCTTGGCTGCATTTTTGTTTGCCCTGCCAGAGTCCAATAGACAAAACTACAGCATCCAGTCAGAGTTGCTAATTACAAGGAAGTGTTGCAAGCAAACATTTCGCGTGCGAATTCCCGGTTTCCCGTGAAACATTATTTACCTTGCAAACTTTACTCTAGGAATGAGTATACGACGGGACCTTAGATCCTAGTGCTTTAGCGCGTGAAGCTGTCAATCCCTATCAGTCGCTGGCGGCAGTCAGCAGCGTCAGCTGGCAGCAAGCTGGCAGCTGGTGGTACCCGGTGACCGACAGCACCACTAACTCAGTACCTCTAGTCAAAAAGGGCATAACTCGAGTTATGCTCTTTTTTTATTGCACCATTGTAATCTACGTGTTCTGTTACATAACATATCAAAAAGACATAACTCTAGCTCAATCCTACCCTAGTTTTTTCAAATACATCAAAGGCATAACTCGCTGTAACTAAAGGCACATCAATAGATATCCAGCAAATTTTACAGCTCAAAAACACAACTGTAGTAAATTCTAAAACACGATTGAACACAAAGTCATAATACCAGTTATTTAAATTACAGAAAGACACAACCCATGTTGTTCCAAAAAGTTTTAAATCCAATAAGAAATAAATGAAGATAATCCATTTGTAAGGGAATAACTGCATTTGTTGCGTTTGCTTCAGGTATTGTCAAGCGGTATTTCCCTACTAATTAAACGACTTATTCCTATACAACAGTAATCCAAGCTTTAAACCACCAGGCAATAACTGTGGCACGGTGTGAAAAATAATCGCAATACGTCAAGTCCAGTAAATTTCGCTCATTGCAAAATCACATGTCTCTATCTACGTTTCTCTGAACGGATGTTACTATTTGATCTTTCTGTTAGTTTCAGTCCATACTTGAAGCCTGCGTTGAAATACTTGAGTAAACAATATCTTCCTTTTTGTTTTATATTGTCAGTTGAAGCAGTGGTTTACCAAACTGCTTATTTGTAGTTCCCGAAGGGTTTGTCAGTGACATTCCAGACAGATTTGCAACATCTATTTGCCAACGCGCGAAAGGCGGTCAGAGGCGAGCCATCGCGAACGCATACGGGGCGGCGAACAGTGTTGATTCTTTCAGTCATACCTATGCCAAAATTTTTCATTTCAACTCAATTCCATGTATCCATATGATAATATTAAAATTTGAGGTTATAACTGTAACAGAGAGAGATCAATGTACACCTGTCCCGTTCGCGCATAGTAACGTAATGCGATTAATTAAAAAAAAAACTGTTCTTTTCAATTATTATCATGTTAAGCGATATTTTGTCGAGCGCTCGATTTTCGCGTCGATCCGGGTTGCTATAGCATTCTCCCAATCTTACTTGACGCTTCATTTTATTCAAAAAACTGTGATCAAAAAGTCATTTCATAGAAGAAATAACTGCTTTCATTACTTTTGTAGTTATTTCTAATCTTGTATTAATAATAAACTAACAATAGACCGATTTAAATCGTATAATGAGGATTAAGGACCTCTTTTACGTACTTAAAAATATGTTTTACTACCGTTCATTGTAATCCAAGACTTGGGACTTCAAAAGGCCGAAAAGTTACTGAGCTTTTGGTCAAGTAAAAAAATGGGTGTGGGAAGTATGGGATTGTCTTTGTTATAACATTTCGTGACGAGACATAAATAAATGGCCTGAAGACGGAGGCTGTCCTTAGCATAGCATAAAATAAAAACCTCTCCTCAGTGCAGTGGGATTCGGTAATATTGATCTACTTCTTAGCTTTACCCAATATGTGTGTCGTATTTATAATTCAGTGGAGTAAAATGACAGCTTTTTACGTCAAACGTAAAATTAATTTGATCCGTTCATCATGAATAAAGGTTTTTTTTATGATTCTGGTTCAAATTAATTCAATTTTATTTACTAAAGAATAACAAAAACATGATCACTCATAAAAATATGATTCAATTAAAATATAAATTCACATTTTATAGCTGTCTCTTTACTCCACTGAATTATAAATACGACTAGTCTCCCCGCGCAACTAATGGGGCTGCCAGTGGCCGGGGACCACCAGTTGCCAGCTCAGGCTTCTACCGCCACAAGTGGCAAAGTACATGCTAGAGTAAGGTATGACGCGTTTTAAAGCACGGAGGTTATCTTTCGGTCACCCATCCAGGACGGCACTTATAGGTACTCTGTTTTTTAATTAGGTAAATTAAAATGACAGCTATAAATGTCAATTTATATTTTAATTTATTTTTATAAGTTATCTTGTTTTTGTTATTCTTTAGTAAATAAAACTGAATGAATTTGAACCAGAATCATAAAATCAATATTATTCGTGATGAACAGATCGAACAGATCAAATTAATTTTACGTTTGACATAAAAAGCTATAATTTGGTCTTCATAAAAAATCTGAGTATAGCTTCATAATTCTTATAATTGTATGGTATGTCAAATAAACAGTATCGATCGACTTACATAATACTCCCCGGAGCATGCGCAAAATAAATCACGACGACCACAAACAAACCAGTCTGACCGGCATTCCAACATGGCCGCGGCGTTCCCGCCAAAATCAGCTGTTGGCGCGTCACGTGCGACAAACTCGCCCACAGAAACAACACGAAATCTCTAAAACTAAACTTACAACATTAAACTTGACAATGTTATGTTCTTTTAAGCTTTTAGAACTTAATTGATACAGGATTTTCAGAAATATAAACCCTAAATGTGTGAAAATGGGGTTGGAAACTGGACCACGTTGCCGTTGTGGCCGGAAACAGGTATTTAAACGAGTTATGGACTAAAGGTTAGAGTGATAAAGTCTTTGAGATGATTTAAAACAAGCAAAAAGTTTTAGGACTTTGGAGACTAGAATGTTTTTAAAGACTTTATGGAGAATCCCGACTTAGGACTTAGGTGGCGATTTGGCGAAACCCCAGCACTACCTGACATCCTCTGTGCTTCGGAGGATGATCCCAAATACTGTACCTGGCTTCTGCCGGCAGTCAGTAGCCTGAACTGGGAACTGGTCGTCTCCAGCCACTAGCAGAACCAAAGATATTCTTGATCGGCAGTTGTGTTTCAGAGACTCTGATAGGGGCGCTCCGGACAGTGCAGGGGAGACAGAAGCTGAGACGAATAGATTGTATGTCAGTTGACAACGGGCTTCGGTTGTTCACCGAACTTTGATGGTAAATTAGAATGACATAACATTGGTATTACGTATTTCTTGCAGGGCTAACCTAACCTAAACTCACTGTACCTTGATATCCATTCACTGAAATACGTAATACCAATGATAAGTCATTCTAATTTACCATCAAAGTTCGGTGAACAACCGACGCCAGTTGTTAACTGAGATATGTAATAGCCCTGCTGGACCCTAATTCATAAAACTAAAAATCTTAATAATACGGCAATCAGTTATCGGTTTATTTAAATTTGTTTTATTAAATGCCTCTTCTGCGTTGGGTCGGTTAACTTAACTAACTTGTTAATTTTATGACTCTGATTCCCAGCATTTCTTGTCTGAATATTATTATCAAGTATTTATAGATCTCTACGCAAAGAAATTGGCTACGCAACATTTTTTTTACTCATGTTATACCTATTATGTCTAGAATAAGAGGTCATTGGTATTTAAAAGCTTTTTAGGACTTTAAAAAGCTGTTCGGGGCCTGTTTGGGTCACCGCAATCTGTGATACGGAGGCCTTTAGTACATAATTAAACTTATATGTGTATAAACCTGTTTATAGTATTCGGGAGCAAAGATATTTAAACTTAATGTAAGTAAGATAAACTGACGTTACCGTCCTTCTAATAATATCTTGTTACAGGCAATCAGAAGCCTGAATTTTAAGAGATCTAACTTTACTAGTAGCTTCGCTAGCAGAATATTTACACCAAGCCAACTAGGCGCTCGGGTATTTAAATATCAAATAATAAGTCAATTCCGCGGTCCTTCCACCACGTAGTGGGAGCTACTGCCACGGGAGTGCCGGCATTGGTCCAGGCTCACTACGTTGTTGACGGACCGCGGAATCATTGACTTATTATCATTTGATATTTATACCCTAGTTGGCTTGGTGAAGTAGAAAGTATCAATATCAATGATCAGCCAAAACTGCAGACTAGAAGAGACCACACAGCCTCCAAGATCTCGTCAAGAACACCCTAATTAGCATCCCTGTCACCCCCTCAAGGTTGCCACCGTGACGATAATCAGAAACCGTAGCATGTTAGCAACAACCCCGACATAGCCCCGGAACAAGCATGCCTACCTGCCAACAAAAATATTCGTAAAAAAAACGCGTCCTAGCCATCGCCGATTCTAAGAACGCACCCATAATGGGTAGCGGGCGGTCAAAGCGGGAACACGTAGACAGGTACTTTATAACTGGACTGAACACACATATTGGCCGAGGCTGATATGCTGAAGACTGAAGTACAATGCTTAAAGTGCATCTACATTATGTATTTTTGTCACAATACCCGGCAAGTCTATTGCGGCACACTCCCCTCACTGCAGATTCGGGCCCATAATCCACCACCCTGGCCCAATGCGGAATAGCGAACTTCACAAGTCATTTTAAAGGTGTGCATATTTTCCTCATGCCTTTCTTTTATCCTTAAATATCGCATTAAATTTTAATGTATAATAAAATGTAGAGTGCCTAGTCCTGTTAAATTCCACGTCCATGGCCAACCTGTTTTGTCGATGATCAAAAAAACGCGCGAAAGAAAAAAAAGATGCCCGCACCGAGTTCTCTCAGCTGATTTCGTGTTTCCAGTCGTGAGGCGCCCGCGTACCGCGAAATGATTTGCGATAACGTTCTCGCATTTAAATAATTCCTAACGACTCTCCCCAGGTTCATTAAACCTTCATTAAACCATTCATGAATTGACCTACTCAATAACTAAATAGGTACCAAAGACAAAAGGACCCTGTTTCATAAAACGAAACTAAGCGCCAATTATTGTAAGTCAGAATCGCAGACTTATAAAACCACAATTTTTCATAGATACACATTTGAGAATTTTGTATTTTAATATTTTGTCGGTTCGTGAATTGTTTTTATGAATCGAAGCGGAGGCGTATTTAAATCTTGATAATGTGTGCAAAAAAGTCTAATAAGAACAATAATAAAAAATAATGACGACTTGAGCGTTTACATAGATCCTATATAGATAATTGGAATGTCACAAAACGTCAAAAGTCTACGTACCTAGGTACCTAAGTTATCATTTAAAAAGGTACTTATTAAGGTAAAGGTACTTAGTTCATATGCCTGCGGTTCATTAAGCTATCTACCTGTTATTTGTTAGATATTTTCCTGTACTTATAAACTTCTTTCGAGAGCCTCCACGTGTACAAATATCCACGCAAGTCTCCCAAGCATTCAGATATAGCCCGAGTTATAAATCGCAACGTTTCGTGGTACGAGGCGAGCATTCCAACCTGTTCTCGAGTCAGCTGATTCCCGCCAATAACCGCGTCACTTGGCCTCACCAAAAAACTATTAACAATAGCATAAAATAATTTATGGTACCCAAATAACTTGTCGTGGACATAGACATTCGGCATTGTATTAAATTCTGTGTGAAATTTTAAATAAAGAATATGGCGCTTAGGTTTTCCTTTCTTCTATTCCTTCAAGGGGTTTCACCAGACTAAAATACCAACTGTATGGTCCCAAACTAAGCAAAACTTGTATTAAGGGTTCCGTACAATGGACTGGGGACGATCCCAGTGACACCCAGACCAATTTACGAAAATGCCGTTACCGAAATTTGACTCTGACGGGAATCGAACTCGGCAACCACACGATGCAGTGAGCCGAGTGGCCTACGCTCTAACCACTGTGCCAAGCGGTCGTCAAATACCTCTGCTTAACACTTCTGGGTGGGTATATAGGAAAGTGATACATTATTACAAAATTATTATTACAATATTACTCCAGTCTAGCCATTAATGAGCTTATCAACATAAGTATTAATAATTAGTAATAACTAATAATTATTAATATAAGTACTGATTATTATTTATAACCTAAATGCAATGATAATACAACCTTCACAAGAAAGCCGAAAGCGCGGGAATGCGAAGTGACACCAAACGAGCCAATTGAAACTATATTCTGTACTCCATATAGTTCATAATCAGTTTAGTAAAACGTACATTTCTTTTTGCTGCTTCGTAATAAAGTTGATCGTGAGAAATTATGGAACGCATTCAATTTTAAACCTTAATGCGTATGAAATTAAATAGATTTTTAATTGTATTTCATTAGGATACCTGTTTCCTGACCGACAATGACCTCTTGAAAAAGCGAGGGAAAATGTTTTATCATGTGTGTGATTTAATCAATGTGAAAACAATCTTATACGCCATGAATAAAGTTTATTTTTGATTGAGATAAAACACGAATGACGTAAGATTGATAAAACTTTGATTTATGAATATAGTTCATTGCAGATCTTTTTTTTTTTTTCGTTTTGAAGGCAACGGCACTGTTCGATAATAAGCTGTAAGTTTTCCATGTTACTACATAAATAAATAAATGAGCCAAATTAGCTCGGTCCCTAGTTGTGCACAGGCCTCTCCTCAATACAAGGGGGATTAAGGCCACAGCCCACGCTGGCCCAGTCCGGGTTGGTGGATGTCACACTACATTTCTCACGATGTTTACCTAGAAAATAATTTGTTGAAAAGTATGTAGGTATGTAAGCAAAATCTATGAGATGGGTTGACTATCTGGAGCTCTCATTATTATTGACACTTATTATTACTACAACTTCTTTGGACACTAGTAATTAAGAGAGCTCATTTTATGTTGGATATGTTGACTCGTACCTACTACTAGGTAATGCTGGGATTTGAATTTTAAAACTACACACCTTGTATCAAAAGCGAGCATTCTAAGTAGGTACTAGGCTATGCATGCTATGCTATGATGATGGCTGCAGCTGAACTATGATAAATCACGAAATACAGACATTATAACATTTCTAAGTCAACTTCAATAATCTTACGTGTAATGAAACAGGACCCAGCCAGAGACACGTAACGGCTAGTCGGTCTTTGGCTCTAGGTACTAATTAAATTTAGCTTTTTTTAATTGTAGCTGCCTTAGAAAAATGTGATCATAATATTATAAATCTTATATGATTTATTATTGATAATTTATTTCTATTTTAATATTCAATTTCCAACTTTTTAATGGTAGACGTACCTAGATTAAATTCTGTAATTTGCCAGACGAACACGTTACTTTAAATACTAAACAAACTTATAAATTGCGTATCAAAAACTTACAATTAATTTGAATATTTCTTAACACAAACAGAATAGAGTTCAATATAAAATCTAAGGACATTTCTGTCAAGTTCCGATACCGGGACCCGAGACATTCCCAGATACAAAAACAAATTTATTATTTGCGCTCCACAAAAAAGTTCAACAACCATATCCGAAAGTAATAAAGTCGAATTTGTTTGAAAATAGAATTTACAGTTGTCCGGATACGGGAGCTCGGACATTCCAGATTTGAACGCATAACGCCCGCAACGGTACCATAACCGACGCGAGGTTTCGCGCGCTTTTGCATCGTACCAATACAATGTATGCTGGCATGACACCCTTTAACCAACGTTAACAAAGTTGAAAATTGATTAACTTAATTTTTGTCTAATTTTGTTTTTAGCACTTGATAGATAAGCTTTCAATGGACGTTATCGTAGCTTTCTGGGAATTCGTAGAACTTTTAAAATGTATTGTTTACATAAATAACATACATAAAAGTGCGATGTAAATATACTTAAGCCTTAGAGAGGTGGTAAGTGGACTTTGGGTAGGCTACTTTACTTATTTCCATCGAGTTTACATAGTTTGCGCGAAATATCAGCTGATAATTTACAATGGAATCTTGGTACCGTTGCGTCAAATATCGACTCAAGAATGTTAACATTTATTCAGGAGCTTTTATTTCTCAAATAGCTCTTTGCGTGAAACTAGTGGGAATGTATAGTTTTGAAATCGGTTAAACTGGCTCCTTTCTTGTTACATAACTGGACATAGGCCTTAACACCAAATGGCGCTCTCTTTACCAAAAACAATATATTTCAACAGATGCTACCTTTGTTTACAGTTTAGTAGTTTATTGCAATACTTACAAAAATATTACAAAAGATGTGTCTACCGACTCACGTAAAAACAGTCAGAGACAAAAGATAACAAAAGGTAAAAAGATTGCAAAGATAAAGACGGATTTGTTTTGACTTTCACTGGGTCATAAAATTTTATTCTCCTATGTACCTAATTTTGAATTTATTTGTAACAGCTGAGTATCAGCTGGACCGAGCCGCTTAGAGAGAGACAAGAGTTATAAAATATAGCTCCGTCTCCGTCTGTTAGAGAGCTTAATGCAGGGCTTTTAAAAATACTCTTGTTTGGAGTAAAAAAGTAATATATCACGTTTCCTTTACCCGAAGGTCGTAAGGTATTCTTACGACTTTATTGACGGTAGAGCCAAGCTGTAGCCAATTGACTGCAGCTGATACGGGCTGGCTCAACAGGGTTACTACCACCCTCTCACAGAAGATCGGCGTAAAGCAGCTATTACAGCTGCGTCTCGATGAGTGAAAGAGCCGGAAGCCCAACCCCCCCTTCCTCTCCCTCCGTCCCACTCCCCTTTAGGTCGGCCGTGCGAGCAATACCTTTGGTATTGCAAGCATCTATAGTCTACGGTTACTGCTTAACATCAGGCGGACCATACGCTTGTTTGCCACCGCAGTCCTATAAAAAAAACTTCGAGCCATCATATTTCGTACCTACACAATCCTACACATCAGTACCTAGATACGGAATACATCCAATCTGAATCAGCTGTTTCTCTGAAAATAAGTTCTCCAAATTGTGAATCATTCTCAAAATAGGTATTATTGTTGTGAGGAAGACGCCTAACGACAGATCCTGACTTGTGACCGCGACTTTGAGGCGCTCAAAGCCAGTTGCAACCACTGATCGGTAGACGATCGAAGGTTAAGCAACGCTTGGTAGAGTCAGTCAGAGATGGGTGACCATTTAGTGGCATTTGAACTGAGCGTCTCCGTGCTTCGGAGGGCACGTAAAAAGTTGGTCCCGGTTGTTGTCTTCTAGGCAGCAGTCGTTAAGCCTTGTCAGAGGCCTTCGGGCGGCTTGAACAACTCTGACAATAGGTTGGCCACTAACCATACGATAAGAAGAAGTGTGTCGTGTCGCTGGTGTCGGCAGTCAGCAGCGTGAACTGGCAGCTGGTCCCCGGTCGCCGGCAGCACTACTAGTGGCGCGGGGGGCACGCGACAGCGCGAGGGACTGCCGGCGACCAGGCAAGGGAGACTGGAATTTGATCTCAATATACTTGTGGAAAGGATCTTTTCTTTTCTTTTCTTCTGATTAAATTCGCGGGTTCCAAGACAACTTAGCTTGTCCCCGGGACTCGTCGAGGGTCAAACCTTGGCGTCATCGTTGGACACTGTCGATCCTGGCTTACAGGAGTAACAGTGGTGGGAGTATGTGGAGGGCCTAGTCCTATAAAAAAACCTGGAACAGGCTAGCAAATATCTTCAGGATTGATTCTGTATTTTTGTTCCACCACCTTCAGTCGCATATATCTGAGCTTCCGCACTTTTTTATAGGACTGAGGAGGCAAACAAGCGTACGGCCCGCCTGATGCTAAGCAGTTACCGTAGCTTATAGATGCTTGCAATACGAAAGGCATTGCTCGCACGTTGACGACCTGAAGGGGAGTGTGACGAA